>PVLA01005123.1:133531-155783 GCA_004027455.1 Hydrochoerus hydrochaeris | reverse complement strand
CCCCGAGGCTCTGCAGGGGCCGCACCCCGAGGCTCTCAGGGGCCGCTACCCGAGGCTTTCAGGGGGCCGCACCCCGAGGCTCTTAGGGCCTGGCCTGCGTCCGCTCCACGCCCTGCTGACACCCCAGGGCACCCGAGCGGCCGCTCTTCCTTTGTGCTCTCTCATCTCCATTCGCGATTTCTTTCAGAGTACACAGCATCGTTTTCTGGAGAGTCTTTCATAGATTTACTGTCTCTGTGTAAATGAAATTATTAATTGCGATACCAAAGTAATAAGACTCTCATTCTGTTGGGACTAGTCTGGCCAGCAAGAGTATCCTGTGGCACACCAGCTCCATCTTTTGTTCCTGAAAACCCTGATACTCGGTGCTTTCTGCCAGGCTTGTGCCGTTGTGATGCTTTGGATCAACAGCGACCTCTCAAAAGCTCACGATGCCAGAGGCAGGGCTGGGGAAAGCTGCTCGGGTCGCAGGGAGCTGCGCCCGAAGTGGACTCTCGCAGCGGCGAGTTCACAAGCTGGCGGTGCTGCGAGGGGCAGGGCCCGGTCAGAGGGGAACGGAAGGACTTGGAAGGCGATGCTGCCCCGGCGCCTCCCTCTTCTCTCCGCTTCTCCGTGGCCAGGATGTGAGCGGCTTCTCTGCACAGCAAACCCTGCGTTCCCATCCCTTCTGCCGTGGATCCAGCAAGCTCGGGACTAAAGCGTCCGAAACTGTGAAGCAAATTAAACCTCCCTAAAAGTAACAACAACAATAATCCCCTCCTTTTCTGGTTTGTCGACGTTAGGCACACTCTCCTGGCCAGGAGAAAGTGCCTAAAGCCGCACACCTCCTCCTTTTCATTACACGGCAGTGGGTATCCTACAGGCAGCATCTGGTGTCACACGGAAGACTTAGTGATCTTGTAAAAATATTCCTATAGCTTTGATTCTTTTTTTTGAAGCATTAATTTCCACAGATTCTAAGTTAAATTATTTTAAAATGATACTTGCACTTGACCACAGTAATATAGTATGATGTTTGGCTCTAGGACCATGAGGCTTTTAAAACCAAATTTAGTCTTTTAATTTAATTTATTCCTAATATAATAACTAATCTCTTTCTTGAATCATTTAATTCAATTTTGGGTTGAATTGTAATCTACATTTTGCAATTGTTGCTGAGTATTAAAAGGTCAAATAAAGAAAATAACATAATATGAAGATGTTCACCTCTGCAGATCTGTCTTTGATGGGGTAACTACAGGTTTAAGCAAATATTTTTAAAGTTGTAATTCTTGTAATGATTTTAGTACATGCCTTACTAGGGGACAATTTTTTTAAAACAAATTTGTACCCATGGCTTCCAATGAAGTGGTAGGAATTACCGCTGGTAGAAATGGTGCATGAATATCTTAATATCAAGTATCTAGTGGATTGGCCAAGTCCAAAACACTACCAACAGCACAGACCGGTGATGGGCTAGTCTGGAACAGTGACATGTGTCATTCTTTGCTGTTGGGTGTGGGAATTGGGGTAGTTACCATGCCAAACAGTGAGGAGTTTCTTACAAAGAAAAGCATACTCTTCTCAGACGATCCAGCAACCTGGTATTTACACAAATAAATTCAAGCTTATAGTCACACAGAACACCACTGTGGCTGTTAGTCTTGGCTTTTTAGTTTGACTTGCTTAAGACAAGGGTTTTAGTTTGCCTGAATCAGCAAAACACATTTTTGTGCGTGTCTGAAAGATATTAGCGTGCAGGCCACCAAACTGAAAGGGAGAGACCTCCCGGGTCTGCGTGGCACCCGCTGAAGCCTAGAGGGAACGAAAGCGAAGGAGGAGGAGGCCGCTCTGCAGAGCTCCACTCTGCCTGTGAAGCAGCAGCCTTTCCCACCGTCTCCCTTCAGTGTCACCATCCAGCATCTCCAGTGCAGACTGACGTACAAGAATGGCTCTCCAGAAGCTTCCAGGCCTTCAAAGTCATAGATTGGCACCAAGCCCTTGATCCCCCTTATTCTGAGGGCTTTACCTTTCGGATCACGCAGCTGCCGGATCCACTGGGTCTCCAGTGTGCCGACGTTCACTATGGACTTCTGATTTCTTAAGCCTATCTAATGCACTCTTCTACTTTAAATATACAATTGGTTATAAATACACAATCAATTTACTCTAGAGAACCCTAACCAAACTTGCATGAACATTTATGGCATGTTTCTCACCAATTTCTAAAACTTGAATAAAACCAAGCTATTTTTTAGGCATTGAAATTAAAAAATAAAATGTGAATTTTCTAGCCAATGAGATATTATTTAGTGCTAAAATAATAAATTTAGTGCCAAACGACCTATCAAACCAAAAAACACATGAAGGAAACTTCAATGCCTATTACTAAATGAAGGAACTGAATTGGAGGATTCCAGACTATGTGGCACCTGGAAAAGACAAAACCAGACAAACAGCTCAGAGGCACCACTCCAGTTCATAATTTAGATCAAGCATATATGAGATCAAAGAAGATCTGGACAATTTTTGCTGTTAAAAAAATGATAGCACAGTAATTGTTGTTCTTTTTATTAAAATAGATATCTTCCTTGCATCCAAAAAGCCATTTAAAAGTTGAACTGGTTAAATAGTTTTAAATATTTGCTAAAATTATTATTGTCATTTTTAAAGTACCCCCAAAGCTTCATGCACTCATGGGGGAAGCTTTCTAAGGTGGATTGAATTATGGAGGCACTGTAGCTAACTGTGATGCAAGGGTGGGGACTGGCTGGAAGAGGGGGTCACTGGGGCCTGACCTTGTCCAGTATGCTTCCCTCCTTGACTCTGCCCTTTGCCCTCTGCTTCCTTGGTGTTAGGACATGAGCTGCTCTCCTCTGCCCAGGCCTTTCTACCTTGTATCCAACCAACTACAGACTAAAAAAAGTGAGCCAAAGTAAAACTTCCTTCTTTTAAATTATGTCAGTCACTGTGTATCAGTGGCAAGAAGGTCACGAAGGTGATTATATTCCCAAACTGTTAAAGACTATCTTTATTTTACATTGCACATGTAATAGCACATTTAATTTAATTGCATTTCAAATGATTGCACTAGTTCTCAGGAGCCCAGCCAGTAGGATCCCAAAGGTCTGTTCTCATGTGACACCGAAATGTCACTTTCATTAGGGATAATGATGCTTGGGCAAACCTGTTGAAAGTTAAACACAAACACACGAATTGTCAAATTCCATATAATAATTTTCTTTTCACGACCTAATACAGTTGTTATTTCTAATGTCCTCTGTAATTCTGTGAATTAAAATGATGCCGGAAGTGGACTAAACTTGCCAGCTGCAAGTAACCAGTCTCCAATATTCATCTGAAGCATTTCCAGAAAAGAAACTGAGGATTTCTACGCATAGATCTTCTTAAAGAAGTCCTGATGGCACAGCACACACCTGATAATAAGTCATTAGAAGACAACATTCATGGTATGTCACAGGATGTGTTTCTGAGCTCAGGCACAGCCTCTTCTTAGCCTGCAGTGCTGTACCGTCATAAATGCTTGCATTGGTTTTCTAGCTGATCTTTGTGTCTCAAAATCGACCTAAGTTCTCATCTTCAAAACAGAAGCATGAATGCTGGGTAGGGACCTCTAGAAGTATCAGGATGGGAGCTGAACAACAGAATGACAATGAGGGTCCAGAGAGCGGTGACTTTCAGTTCCAATCCATCCCCAGCCTCTTTTAGCTACAGGGTGCCTTGATCTCCAGTATCCAAGGGTGTCCTGCATTGACTCCTCCTATCAAGACACCGAGTCTTAATCCTACTTACTCTTTGCCATCTTCTTATAAAACAATGATTTCCAGATCACTGTTTTATAAGCATCTGCAAATACCTGACTGGGTATGCAAAGGCCAGCCAATCATCAACTCTAGCCCAGTTCCTTTTGTGACTGGCATCATCAGTGGAAGACATTTGTCCAGTATTGATATGATTAGAGTGTTTTCTGTGCTGTGCTAAATGACCTCCATAGGAAGCATTCTATCTATTCATCTGGAAGGTACACATAGCTGCCAATTTCACCTTCATTCCTTAACGGATCATCAAAAGCTAGGAGAGGAGAACTGTGCTTTTGATATATGGCAGATAGAGATATCTGATTGAGATATTTCTTTGTGTTATATTATTCAAGATACCCATCAATATTTTCATAATTTATATATTATATAGTAATACTGAAATGCTGCTTTTAATAAACCAATTTAAACTCATCAATGTAATATATATCTAATATATATGGCAGTTTGTTACACATTTTTATAAAATATTTCCATTCATTTATTATAATTCATTAATTTAGAAAAATTTTAGGTATTGCATGTATACCATCTTAGTTTCTTTTTTTAAAGTCTGTATCTACTGTAGATTACCTGGGCAGATACTTCTTTTTGATTTTCTTCTATTTTTTAACCAAGACATTACTTCTAATCGATTTTTCTATAGCCTCATTCACCTGTTTGCTTGTTTTTCTGCTGCTATCATTTCAGAAAATCTAGGTGGGTGGCTTTTGATTTCCTTTATCTTATTGTCTCCTGAACCTGTCCTGGGTGGTCCAGGGTTTACTTCTGTCTTGTCATTTTTCTATTTGTTAATTTTAATTTTTTTTCTGCATTGATGCTTGTAAGTTGCTTATATAGATGACTATCATGAGTATGGAGGAATCCCTAGGAAAGGTCTATGCCTTAGAGAGGTCTTCTACGTGTAGCTGGCCTGTCCCAAGATCCTACCTTCCCAATTTATTGGAGTTGAGTACTTGCTCTCTACTTGACTCAGCACCCAGAACTTTGCTGCTGGACTATGGTGATGGTTATGACTCAAGACAATCACAGTGTTGTCAGGAACTCCTGCTTAATGAGTTTCCCGTAGTTGTGTGATTTTACTCTGTGGTGGGAAATTTGAGAGGGATAGTGAACACGGTAGAGAGGTGAATGGAGAGAACTACAGCAGAAGCAAGGCTGGAGGACACAGGATGATCACCAAGGCCATCGGAAACTGGAGAAGAGGGCAAGAGAGAGAGGGTAGAAGAGAAAGTAGGAGATTATCGAAGCTAATCAGAAAGACTAGATAAAATGTTCATTCACTGGAAAATATTAAAAATCAAGAGAGGAGTGCTGAGGGAAGAGAAAACAGAAGCAGGTGAAACAAACAATAACAGTAAAAACCCAAAGAAATAAACAAACAAAAACAAAAAACAGACAGAAAAAGGAAAATAAAATAGAGAAAGAAATATTAATAAAATGGCTCTGGTGTCCACAGTCCTCTAATAATGTCCAAGGCAGATGCCCACCCTGTGCTGCGTTACTGCTGCCAGGTCTGCAGTGGGATTAGTGCAGGGTGTGGGGCTGGCCTTGGCCTCCGGTTGGGATGGCTGGGCCCGTCTTCAGCCTATACCTTTCTGTCTGTCGCTTGGCAGCCCACCTGCTCCTCTCCCTGTTTTCCCTGTTTGTCCCTGTGTTGCTTTCGTGGTTGCTGTGGCATCTGAGACAACCAGGGCTGCTCTGGGTGTGGAGTACAGTTGACCCCTCCTGGCCCTGGAGCAGCCCTCCACTCCACTTCCACGGGCATGTCTCTGTCCTTTCACACTACCTGTGGCCGGATGGGGTGCTGTGGGCTCACTCTCTGCTCCTGCACCACCTTGGAGACAGCCCAAGGCTGCTAGGTCCACCTTCAATCTCCAACCCCCCACCTCCTTGCTGGGGTGCAGTTAAGGCCGCTTCAGTCCCACACTGCTCAAGCCACTGCTCAGGGGATGGACGATGGGGTCAGGCTGTTCCACTCATGCCCTCACTGCCACCACTCCCTCAGTCCCTCCCTCCCTCACCCCCTTGCTCCCTCACCTTTTTGTCTCTACAGATTCCAGTGAGCTGGTCTGGCACACAACCCCCGCCCCCCCCCAAAAAAAACCCAAAAAATAAATAAATAAATGAACCCCAGCAGGCAGCCTGCTTGGGGGGAGCTGTTCCCCGCTCACTCACCCTTGTGTGCCAGTGAAATTTGCTGCCAGTCTGCAAAGCCCACTGTTTGGAGAAAGGCAGAAAAGGCTAGAGATCTCCCATCCCACGTCTATCCTGTGTGGCCTGAGCTAGCTGCATTATTTCAGCCCATCAGGCTCTCAGGAAACTCCCCATAGTGGCCCTCACCTCTCCGTACACTGCTGCAGTCCTTCCAGCAGCCTGGCGGGATACCTCGTCATTCTGTTAAGTCCTATGTCTATGCTCTGTTTGACCTGCAAGTCTCCTACTTCAGATTGGTTTTGCTATCAGGATGCGTGTCCCTGCCTTTCTTCCAATTACCTGTGTTTGCATTGATTTTCTCCAAGTAGCTCCAACATGGCGCTCCAATTCAGTCACGTGGAAAACTCCAGTCTTACGATTTTGATATCCCAAAGTAGACATCATTTTATTGCTTCACACCAGCTATATATTTTTAAATGATTTGCACACATTCTTACTGTCTGTGCTTATACTTACCCCTCCCCCATTAACATTCTCCCTCTGGAGTTGTTTTGCTTTTTCCTTACATATTTTCTCTAAAAGTTTCTCTGTGAGGGCTTGTTGCTGAGAAATTCTGTTGTTTGAAAGCATATTCTGTTTACATTCTTGAGTTTGCTGAGTAAAAACTTGTAGACTTAGAGTTATGTGCTTTTTCCTCTGCATTTTGAAGAGATGATCCCCTCATTCTGCTCTTGGCTGCCAGCGTAAGATGCCATCTATCTCTCTCACTGGCAGTTCTCTGTGGAAAGTTTCTCTTTCAGGATACAACGACATGCAAAAGGCCTTTAAAGCCTTAGTGCTATGTGGTCTCTCTGTAAGGTTAACAAATAAGCAGTTGATTTGGTCCCTAGATTTACATTTCAAAAATTATTCAGCAGCTGTCTCTGAATCTTTCTTCTCTTGAGCGATCTTGCTTCTCTCTCTTTGAAGTCCAGTTTGCTATGTGTAGACATTCTCAGTCCGCCACCTGCATCATCACATCTTCCTTTTCAAATCTCTCTTTTCTTATTTTTAAGGGCTGCATTCAAGGAAATTTCCAGGTATCCTTAGTGTGTTACTCATTTCATTTTAAAGTCAGTTAACATATACAATTTTTACTCTCAATCATATTTTTATTTGTAAAATGATCTTTTTCAGGTCTGTTTTATCATTTTAGTCAGTAGCCTCTTATACCTTGCCTCTTCTTTAGCATCCACAGTATTACTATTGTTAGAGGTTTCAGTGCTATAAAAGAGAAAATATAAAGTAAAAAGTAGCCTTTATTCCAAGGACATGGAGAGGAGCCCATGACCACAGGCAGCCTGGGGTCCTCTGACCTGAATGTGGGATATGAGATATATATATATATATATAAAACCACTGACCAGGGTGGCACTTAGGGCAGGCATTAATGACGTGTGAGAAGCTGATTGGGACCTTTTTCGCGTGCACTGGGAAAGGAAAAAGGAAGTTGTGATGGGGGAAGGAGGAAGTGGCCTCAGGGTAAACATCCTTTGATCCTGCCTCCCACCACCACAATATCGTGTAACTTACTCTAGGGCAAAACTCTTTCAATTATTATTAGTATTTTTGCTCTGTACTGGTATCTTTTACTTACTTCTGTCAGGAACTTAAAATATTTTTATTCCAGGCAGAGATGATACTCGTACGCTTCCATCTAGCTGTGCAGTACTTCCTTTGGGAAGGAGTTTGGGACCGCTTCTTCTGGGTGTCTGCTTGGGAAAGGTTCTAACCCAGGTCCTATTTTGCATTAAAATTACATTTTCCATTTGAACTCACACATGGTATGACTTATTTAAGGTTACAGATTTTTTTTTTTGAGCTATCTAGAATGCAGACTTAGAGAAGCAAGTTTACCTGAAGCCCACATTGTCATTTCTTGTTTTGTTTCTTCACTAAAGGTTCCCTATTTAATCGCTCTGGAATGGGAGGCACAGAACCCACTCTCCCTGGGTAGGGCCCTGGCGGATCTCTTACCTGTGCCCTGCCTCCTGTCTACCCTAGCTCAGCTCTTCCTGCTCTGGGGAATTCATGTCTCTTAGAATGCAGTGTTTCGTTTTTGGAAGACCACTGAACACTCCACCTACTGCCAGCTACCTAACATGACTGCTTTTAAAAACTATCATCCAGTGTGTTTCCAAATCAATTCACCCCTTCTGCTCCTACCATTTTTGCTGCTTTTCTCCCTCTTTTTCATCTATAGATTTTTGTGATACACTACTCTTTTCTCAATACTTAAATAGATGCTTTCTTTGAATGTTTCAGTAAGTCTTAAATTATGACAAATTCAGTAAATTTCAATAAAATCAGTGCCATTTTTATTAATTTACCTTAAATATAATTGTGCAGATTCCAGTTTTTGTCTTAGCAACATGCTCATCATATATATGGAACTTTCTTTTTACTTTTTTAAAGGGACAATAGGTAGTGTGAAAGTGAAAGGTGAAGAAACTGCTCAAGAAGGAAGAACTACTGGGATGGGGAAAAGGAGAAAAGGAAAAAGGGACAAGCATATATAATATGTAGAGTATATATATTATATAAACTATATATATATATATACTAATCTCTATTAGTTCATCAAAAAGAATGGCTTGTGCTTACATTAAGCAGTTTTTCATGTTTATAATCTTGTAATCTGAGCAACTACTTTGAAAAAACAATACTCAATATATTAACCATTATTAGTCTCCTACTATCTTTTGAAATTTTATTTTTCTTTATCCAATTTTCAAGAAAAGAAAGTAATCCAGGCATATCATAGAAATGACAGCAAAAATTATATGTATTAAAACTATTACACTTTACAATTACTATGAGATTGTTACCACTTTTTATTAAATTTATATCAAAATGACCTAGAAACTTTTGAATTCTAAGGTATCTATTATATAATCAGCACAATAGAATATATGCTATTACTGTACATTTTTTTATACATGCACGCACATGTAAGTTTACATTTTCTCTTATTTTATGTTATTCTGGAGTATAATGATGTAAACCTTTCACATACTTTTACAAGTACTGAAGCATTTCAAAAATGTCAGAAATGCAGAAAATAATATCAGACATGTTTCTGGACCCTTGACTGAGACAGAGCACTCGTCAGCAATTGGTTTCATTTCTTTCTCCTGCGTGTCAACAGTCTCTCTGTGTCTATGTGTACCGTTTTTTTTTTCTTTTAAGCAAAAGATACAAGTAAAGCCTCACATTATTTTCATTACCTACTGCACCATAGAATTACTCACTATTCTGAATTATATTTTTGCTTACAATAGTTTAATTCTAGTAAACAGATATATCTCTATGACTAATACATAGTACAATATGTTTAAAATGTATACACACATTTTATTATCTGTTTATATACATTTTCAACTTTATTTTTCCCATTATACTTCATTATACTTAATATACTTCATATATTTATCTATGTAAATATAGGCTCATTTCATTGATTTTAAGCTGTTGTACCATCTGCATCTCTATGAATAAACCAAGTTATTAGATATTCATCTTCTGAGTGACAGTTGTTTTCACATTTCCAATTTCAAACACTGTTACAAAGTGTCTTGTGAATGTAAACCAGTGAACATGTGAAATTATTCTCTAAAGACAACAATTAATGTAAAGGACACTGATTTTGATTATGTGAAAGTCATTTTCTCCCAAGTATTACCGAATTTTTATCTAAAGTTATTTTACCAATTTTTTCACTCTCTTAAACACTATACAATCTCATTTTCTCTACTTGTGCCAAAGTACTTCCAGACTTATTCAAATGTCTGTATTTGGGAAGAAAATGTATTTTGTTATTTGATTATTTGTATTTCTCCGTTAATAAATACGATACCTTTTTCAGAGAACATCAGAAATTTCATATTTATTCCATGAATCTCTTTTTCAAGAACTTATCTAGTAGCCTACCATGTTTCCTTATGTACGCAAGGTGTTCACTATATTTTATATAAACATCTTTTCTTATTTACATGTTCTGTAGTTATCTTTCTAGTGGGTGGCTTATTTTTTTCAGTAGGTTAATGATATTTATTTTTCCTGAGAAATTTTGCATTTTTTAATTGGCAAATTTTTTCTTAAGGTTTAACTAAAATATTCTCCTTTCCAAAATGTCACAAAGAAGTTTCCCCTTTTAATTTCAGAATCATTGCCAGTTTTATGTTTATATTCAGACCTAATCTTTGGATTTTATTTTTCTGTAGGTTGCAAGGCAGAGATCTTACAATGAAAACCAGTTTTGCCTGACAAGTTTTGAACTGTCCTTTATGTTCACACATAAGAAGCAGTTTGTTTTTACAGGTGGAGTCGATGGGTAGGAATACACACCTCTCATGATTTCCACATCTATCCCTCCATGGCTTTTCTTTTCAGTAACATTTTACTATTGATAAATTAAGCGCTGAGACTACCACTGTGCTTCGCCCTGTGCCTTTGTTAAGGAAGTGCTGTATTCCTCACCCAGACCTGGTTCTGTAAACTTGGCCAAGTTACTTAACTCGTTTTCCTACACATAGAAGGCTATATTTAGATCAAAGTAATAGTCATCACTGCAGTCCTTAGAAAAACACTTGCCATTTAGTAGTGCAAATATTAAGGCCTTTAAAATAGTTTGCCCCATTTTCCCATATGCATATTGAGACACATTTCATGTCATTAGTCTGTTTCCACTGTGAAAGTTAGGATACTGATTGACACAATATGAAGTTGTAGGCAACTTGGGGCAAAATTCACATGAATCTAGGATCTTGCAGACAGTCTACTGCTCAGCTGTGTCCAAGCTTCTGCTTTATTTTAATCAAGTGCTCTGACACACTGGCCCATTATTTCATATTTTGGGAGTTGATTTCACAGTTATACATAAACTGCTGGACCTAAAATCTGTGTGTGTATTCCAATCAATTTAGTAGCCAGTCGTTAAAACTATTTGATTTGCCAAAATGTTAATGATTTCTTTATCTCTACTATGTCCATAGTAACCAGTAAAATTCTAAAAAGCTTTGTTATTCTGCTCTTATTGCATTAATGCTAACAAAACTGGTTAGTGAAATCTCTTTATCAACTAAGCAATATTGGAATGTTTCAGGTACCTCAGTTTAAGCAATTATCTAAATATGTCAGAAGCAATGAGAACCAATGAAATAGTTAACTATCAGTCGGTTACAAAGGGATACACAAACTTTCATTAGTATATGCTACAAAAGTATTGCTGTGTTGCTACAAGTTTTAATTATTATATGCATAGATACATGTTATATAAACACATACTATATATACATTAAAATCAGGGTATAAAATCATTAAATGCCAGAAAGTCCAAATATAAAAATTACTCATTTTCCTTACATTATAAGCTATATTTTCACAACTTAATTACCATATAACAATAAATAAAATTATGCCAGGGCTCCCCTATGTAAGAAACCATGAAATAGCTGATGCGCACTTTTCTTTGATCTTCAAGCACACGTATTTTGCTAAGTGATAAAGTCTTACAGAAAAACGTGTAACTTTCTAAGTAGGTATTGCTTTTCATTACCCTAAAACATTGTTTTCGCCTATGCTGAGTTGGTCTTTACAATTTTTCTTTCAGTCACTGTAAGCATCAAATCCATGGCAGGAAATATGTCTCAGAGGAGAGGTAAGCTCAGCTGGGCAGCGGATGAGGTTTCAGGTTGGAGCACGGTGATGGAAGGAAGAAGACGCACGGGAAGGACGTGCACGGCCCTGCTGCCCCTGGGCCCTGCAGCGCCCTGCAGCTGTGAAGCCCCTGCTCAGGGCACCGCTGTGCTACCACTGACCTTTGGTAGCTCACTCCTTTTCTGTGTCAGAACTCACTCTTCCAGGATCAGGAAGGCTGGAGAGTCTATTAGGTCTCAAGGTTTCTGACTTGTCCCAGTATCAAGAAGGCAACGGGCAGAAAATGCCCAGGACATGCAGTGGTGTAGAGGATATTTTCTTCTATATCTTCCCCCTTTCTGAACCTGTCTTTCTTCAGGTGTTTCTCCACTTCTCCAATTCCACACTTGCTCCAAGTGTCTACTTGTCACCCTAAGTCCAGCACTACTCCCCAAGAGTCCTTCCCATGCCAAGACCTTTTGTGTGCCAACTTCTTAAATTACATTTTTGTCCTACCACAAAAGTACAGAATTATTTGGTACTAAAAATTGATTTCATGAATTTCAAAGATTATTCATCTTTTTCTCCAACTTTCGTGAATGCCACACTTTTCAACAACTATTTCATTATCTTTTTTCCCAACCATTAATTATGGTAGTCCATTCATAAGCAATCGCCAAGATGGCCAAAGAACCATAAGCCAGGGTGAATATAATCCTGCCTATTCTGAGAGGCAATAAATGCTGTGAACACATTGTCAAAATCTAATGAGTCAGAATGTGAATATAGCCTATGGTAGTATAAGTGTGGAGCCAACAAAATGAAATCAAGAGGTGAGGTATTGTCCATAGAGTTATGAGTTGCTGAGGAAAGGAAATATTATACTAAAAACTTTTGTCTAAAATAATTTTAAGCCAAAAGAATAATTACAGAGGAACAATCATTATATTCTTGGGACAGAGAATTGAAGCAATTCATATTTTTAGACAATATTTACCCAATACTGAAAATAAATTAAAATAACATCATTCCCACAAAAGATTAGTTGAGTACATGGTGAAAATTTTACCATTTTTGCCTTTCTAGTTTCACAGGAATTGTTGATTTATGCACAGTTCCTCCATGCTTACGTTTCAGCTCTGGTTCAATTTCTCTGTCGTGGTGGTAGGTTTCTGTTTTCAATTTGAAGGGTTTCTTCTGTCCTTTCTAAGTTCTTTTGCATGGATTTTGACTTCTCTTCTGCCAACAAGCAAAGTTCACTGGATCTGACAGTCTAATCCAATGAAAAAGAAAACTGCATATCTTCAAATACATTGATGAACAATATCTGCAGAGTTACAGCAATAAAAAGACAATGAATTTATTTTCACTAAGTGTTTAGCTTATAAAATTTATGAGTCAGGGTAATATAGGCAAATTCCTTTGAGCCCCTGTGACTGGTATTTGTTCTAATTTTTGGTTATCATGCACTATCACATACACAAGATCACGAAAGTAACTATGACCATTTGTTGTAAGTGAAATATAAGTGAAGTTAATGAAATGGACTTAATTCTAAATTCTTTGTGCTCATACAGTTGATATTCAAACTTTAAGAAGGTATCTGAGGGAAGTTGTGGTTTGACTTCTCCTCTCCCAGTGACGTGACATTGATCTCCTTCATTTCAGCTTTGCTGCACGGCATGGCATGGTGATAAAATGGGAGTCTCCACACTGGTGGTTAAGGGAGTCTCCTAAATGTACCAAGAGTTGACTGAGACAGTTGGAAGCCAAAGGACACATATTTAATTTTATTATTTGTAGCCCTCATCATAAGAGTTAGGACTTCAGGCTCTTGAGGATTATCTCTGACAGTAAGTCACAGAACAAGAATACATGACACACACAGCCTAAGGGATTCAGGTCCTAGTCAGCGGGCTCTGGGTGGACACTCTGCGGATGGGCAGGACAGAGGGCAGCTGCTGACTTCATACTATCAGGGAAGTGGATTGCAGAGGGAAAACCAAAGAGGGACGGGCCAGGGACCAGAGTTACTCGCCAAAGCCTCGCCCCGTGCCCTGCTTCCCCACCCAGGCCTCCTCTCCAACCAGTCTTTCCTGTAAGACCGTGGAGGCGCTGCACTCACCCACTGATTAGGTAGAGTCAAGCGTGAGCCACTTCGGCAGGAGGCTCTTGGTCCAACTGAGCTGGCTACCATCTGTGACTGGCACAGTAATGCTAGTTATACTGGCTGATTCTTTTAAACTCAGCACCTGGTACTCCTGAGATTCAGGCCACTTTAGAACATACGTAACAGAAAAGTTAATAAAAGAAGAGAAAAAAATGTTTGTAATCTTTCTTTGGGATTCCCAAGAAACAGAACCTGAGAGGTTTGAGTGTACCCTAAGATGGGTAATTCTTCATTATGTGGCTCACCTATTTCTTAGAAATTGAAAGTAATAAACCACTTTTTCTTATTTTTCGTTCTATATTATATTAAGATTGGATTAGAAATACAGTAGTAAAGACACAGCTAGCATCTATAAATCACTTGAGTAGATAAAGTATGTGTGTTATTAAGAATTCTAAGAAAGTAATTTTCCTGGATAGTGTACAATTCCTGTAACAGAAATCTTAAGGTAAAGCTTATAATGCAAGAAAAGCCTTGTAAGGTTAAACACTGTTTACCCATCTGGATTCCACCATGTGTGTGAAGACTTACAGCATTAACACATTTAAACCTCACTCAGCATTTTAAGGGTGCCAATAAGAGTTCCTAAGCTTTATATATGTGTGAACTTTGATTTACAGACTTTTGTACCCTACTCAAAATTGTTTCTTGTCAAAGCTGGAACCAGATTAAGGAGTGAGCTGTCTGAGATTCCATTCTGCACAGTTAGCTACAGTTCCCGTCACCTGCAGAGCCCTCGTGGGGTGCTCGCTCATGGCTGGCTCCATGGACTTCATGTCCAGAGCCCCTGTTGGTCCCTTTTTCATTTCTATACAGCCAGATCCTTCATGGAGCTGGGCACAAATGAGATGGAGAACAGATGTGCTCTGGGGTTTTGTATGGCACAGAGCTTTCATCCTACTTGTGAAAGAAAGGAAAGTTGAGGTGAAGAACTAGGTTAGTGGTAGAGCATTTATCTAGAGTGAATGAAACCCAAGGTCGTGTCCCCAGCATTGGGGCCACAGGACAACTGTGGAGGTGAATTGTATTTTTCATTACATGTTTAATCCTTCTTGCAAAGCTAACTCAGTCGCCTAACAGGCTGTCTTTTTACTTGTCATGGTTTCTCTGTGTGAGCTGAATTTAGACTTTAAAAAGTCCACTCTACTTCCAAAAAATATATTTTTAGCTATAACTAAATAACTGGTTTTGCATCTGAGATTTAGTCTAATTTCAAACAATTTCACTTTCCTGCATACTTGATATTTAAGGCAATCTGAAATTCCTTTGCTTAAAGAGTGGTCCACTGTTAGTGAAACCCTGATTAAACACAATGCTGTCACTGGAGGTTACAGAGTTTTCTAGCTGAAATAAATGCGTGAAACATAATCTGAGAATCATGTCTTTATCAGTTATTACGTGTATGTTGTTTTTTATCTGTTTCATTGAGACTTATGGGAGGAAGTGACACATTAGGAGTGGTGTGATCTTCATGTACTAAAGTGTTTCTCAGACTGGTGGTAATGAAGAAAATAAGTTTGAGAATTTTTTGAATGAATTTTGCATAATTTTGGCTATTTAAGAACAAAAAATTAATTCTTAAAGAAGATAAGAGGAGCAGGGAGAATCAGTGGAATATGTTGTGTTGGTTTTACTTTCGATACATAGCTAGCAAACTAGTGATGGGCAATACATTGAATTTTTTACCATCGTTTTCTTCAAACTCTCTGGCAAGTTTTGATGATTAAGAATCATTGTAAAGATAATGAGGAAATGAGAATTTTTTTAAAAAATTGAGTACTAAGATTAAAAAAATGGCAAGGGATTGCAGAGTTTGCTTTTCCTTGCAGTGACAAGGGAAATGAGCTCTGTTTGTAGAAATAGATGTTACCAAGGAATGCTTCCTATGAACACCTTCCAAGAGGTCTATGAAATTATTTAACAGACCAGCTGTTATTATTTCTAACATTAGCTTTTAAATTTTCTCATGTATTAAATGTTTTCCTGAAGAATGTAGAAGTCCAAAAACAACACCATGAGGGTTGGTGGAATGTTTAGCAAAAATAATTTGATGCGGATGATATCTTAACTTACCAGATACTAGCTTTCATCCTTCCATGTTTCTCCATCAGCTGGTTCCATTTAGGAAGAATTCACATCATTTCCAGATTCTCTCAAATCCACCTACAAACTTCAGCCAGCCATGGACAACAGCCGAAATCTCTTTCTCTCTTTGGCACTGTTAGAAGGTGGCCATCAGCAGGTGCTGCAGCAGATAAAAATGAGAGGTGTTTGCTTTGCAGTCTCAACTGACACAAATGTCCCTGTTGAGTTTTCGTGATTCGAGACATGAAACTGAAAGCCTGCCATGGTACCTCCCAATCATAGAGAAACTTGATCATTTTTTTGTAACAGGATTTTAACTTTCTCTTCCAAATCTTTTTTTCCAAATGGGTGGTGGGAGCAAAGATGAGAAGAGGAAGGAAAGGGAAGCAGGGAGCTGAGAAGGGGTGTGTATGTGTGTGTGTGAGGTTAGAAGGGTGAGGTAAGTACAAACAACACAAAGAAAATAAAGATAGTTTGAAAAGTGATTCTTTATTGGAGTCCACCCTTCCCTTTGCTCTTCCCATTCTCTTCATCCCCAATTCTAATGGTCTTTCTCCTTTTAAGCACCAGCTAGTGACTGGCAGGAAGCAATATTTCATCTCCTGAAGACACACAGGTACAGGGATGAGAAAGGCTCACAGGCATCCAGGCAGGTGCCAGCTCCAACACTGTTAGAGCATCCCATCAGTGCACAGTGTGGGGGAATGAATGCGGTAGGAAGACAGGTCCTGCTGTAACTGTCCATCTGTGAGACATTTATCAAGAGTCTAAAAGCCCAATATCTCTCCTCTGCCAAAGTGTGTTTTAATGCTGAGAGCATAGCAAGCCTTCTCTGAGCGTGCTTCACATTTATCCTAATTTCCTCTTTAAAAAGATTTCTTGATGCTTAATAAAGCTATTAACTGTGACAGAGAAGCTCTGGAGAATGTTTCCTGGGTATACTTGGACCTGCTAAGGAGTAGTTTGTGTGCTATGAACTCTGATCTCACACTGTTGGCTAAACCCAGTGAAGGAAGGTCAGAATGTCAACCAAGAATTACATCCAGCAGGTTCATGTTCTCTCCAGATGCTCTTGGAAATGACTTTGATCTAACCAAGATTTGTGTATAGTTAGGCTAAATGGTAAAACAAACATGAGAAGTTGTTAATGGAATTAATGCTGCTGATCAGCTAAATATTAGATAGGAAAATTATCCTGGATTATCCAAGTGAGTGGAAGGACAGCCAAGGATGTAGGTAGGTTCTAGAACCTGGAAAAATGTAAAGGAAGACAAACACATTTCTCCTCCATTCTTTGCAAATTATTAGCTAATACTCTGAAGCAAAAGTTAAAAAGAGAAAAGCAGAGGCTGTTTGACATGTATACCTCTTGAATATGGAGGAAGAACCCAGAAAGCTGAGTAAACCTCAATGATTGTCTTAGACTTTCATTTCCCAACTTCATTGTTTGCTGAAATGAGAAATACAAGGAAAGCTTGGCTAGAGTCAGATGACCAGAAAGACACCGGAAGCAACGGTTAGGCTTGTCATGCAAATCTGAATCTGTGTCTTCTCCACTGATAGAGCTCTCTAGTGATTTAATCATCCTCCTGCTCCTCCCGCAAGGGGGTCAGCACCCTAACTGAGATTCCCATTAGAGATGTAAATTGCTGTTATAAATAGGTACTTTTCAGGGCTGCTTCTATTGTGCCTGCATTTTTTCAAGATATACATCTCAAAATAATCTCATGCCAAAATGAGTATTCTAAGGCAGCATATTTTAGTCTCCCAAGGTCATGATTTAAAATAATATTTTCTGGTTGTTCACCATCATATTTCAGAGTAGCACATCCTGAGTCCCATCAAAGTCAAGGAAGCTGTTCATCAAACAGTCTTTCGAACACTGATAACAAGAGTCAAGCAGACTTCACTAAGAAGGCCTTGCTGATAGGTACAGGGACCACTGTGGTTGAGTCTTGCAATAGGATAGAGAAGGACTGGATTCAACCCAGACTGCAACAAGAGCAACTGTGAGTTAATGACTGTGGGGCAGGGTGGGTAATTCCTAAGAGAATGGGTAATTCCTAAGAGGTCACTTCCAGGGTGAGGTGATTCTAGCTAAACTACCTGGATAGTGTAAGAGAATTAAATGGGTTCTCCTTTTGGTGAAAGCAAATCCAATGACTGCAACCAAAAGATTTTTAAAAAATGGAAGGAGGTTTATTACTTGCACCAAATAAGGCAAAACCTGTAGTTAAGCACAAAGCAATGATCTTGCCAGAGATAGCAAGACAGTTCTACTAGGAAACCTCTTGGTAATCAGTCAGAAAAGCCCATGTAAGAATGGGCATGTTCCTGAGAGTGCTTCTTTTAAGATATGCATTTCTGAGAATGTTCAGTCGAGGGTAATAAATCACATGTTCACAAGGGAAGATGTTAGGTACTTTCCTTGTAAGTTTCTCAAAGAGTTTTAGCTGGAACAAAAAGAAAGAACTCTGAAGGCATGCTAACAGTCCTCAAAGGCATGGCAGTCCTCTCTGCTGGACGCACAGGAGCTTGCCCTCAAAGAACCTGCCTCATTTGTAAAATACTTGCCAAGAATAGACTAAGGTGATGAGATAACCAGAGTGTCAGGTGGGCATTTTCATTGCAGAGATTTTGTATAAATTTTGTTCAAATTGGGTTCAACAGTGATGGGGGGACCAAGTTCAAATCTTGGAAACAGGAACTCAGAGGGCTTTGACAGACATTTTGGCCAAAAGAGAGATTCTTGCGCAAAATACATTCTCCTTAAGCCTCGAGAAGTAACACAACACTGATGACCTTTGGTTTTAGTTAAATGAAACCCACTTTGAATTTATCTCCAGAGCAGTAAAATAAATTTGTGATGTTTAAATCCACTATGTTTATGGAAATTTTTTCAGTTGTACTAAAAAAAATGTATCTAATATATGTATGTCACACTCCAAACTCTTAAGAAATTATATAATTAAAAGAACTTTTAGATTCCTTCCCTGTTCCTTGTAATTATTCTTTTTGTTCTACCTAAGACATTGTTCTTTTCCACTGGTAATTAATTTATGCTGTTCAAGAAATAACTTACAAAACCGATTTGCCATAACAGGAGCTTGCTCCATTTTAACACAAAACTCTGACAGTTCAAAATCTTTTATAATCTAATAAATTAAGTAGCCTCTGACCCTCGAGCCAGTGTTCTGTCTACTGCTTGTTTTTCTCTTTCCTCCTCCTTGTTCTTAGACCAAAGAGCAGAGTAGATGAGAGTGCTTCTGAAGCAATAAAACACTTCACCAATTGAATTATTCAGCCACCTTTTTGGGTTGGATAATACAATGCAACCAAAGAAAGTTTCAAATAGTTTGATAAATATCTCAAAAAAGTGTATTTCAGATGCAAAAAGCTCATTCTGGGAAGTTAGAACCATGAAGCCTGTATGAGATGGTAGAATTGGCAGCAGCAAAGGTAACACTAGTTCTCCAGTCAAGGAACCAACAGAGCACTGTTCTCTCTTCCACATGGTGTATTTCATCCTGGGGCCAGGTACTTAGCCCAGGGATAAGACAAAGCTCGTCGCTTCATTCACTCAGAATTCCATGCTCTTATGTACACCTATTTTCACTAAAAACATTTAAAGAAATTTAGTCTTCAAATATTCGAGGATTCATGAAAATCTCATTTCCTACTGAGACATTTATATAAAGTTCATTGGCTAAACTACAAAGAAGTGATTTAGTGGGAACTATGTGGAGAAAGATAGTAATGTCAATCGGAATCCATCAAGTAAAAAAAAAGGAAAGTCTCTTTTGTAAAAAACTTTTACTTCATTATGATCTGTGATAATACCCTGTGGTAGAGAATTGGAAAACACACTTAGTTGTCAAAACACCAGTATTAAAAATCCATCTTCCTTGGGTCCTTGTTGATTTGCAATTCTATGCAAGCCAGCAAGAAACGTGATCAGGTTCTGAAAGTTAAAGCCACATCTTGGCATGGATATTGTTTGATTCTCAGTTTCACTCTTCTAGCAAAGAAAGCACCCCTCATTTTTTGAGTTGATTTTCTTTCTCTCTGCCTATGTAAAAGCATTGAAATAGGAGATATAAATCAAACCTTCTGGCTGTCTCTGAGACACAAGCCAGGAGACAGTTTCCTGAGTAATGAACTAAGGGAGTATGTGAGTTTAAATTTAGTAGAACAAATTGACACACAAATGTATGTTCAGAGATGATTTATATCATGTCTGCATGACAGCTCCACGACAGTTCACAAGATTAAAATGGGGAAATAAAGTGGAAGCAGAAAGTAAAGTGACCACTGTCAGGTTCAAGGATTAGCTCCAAGGAGACTAAAACTGCTGACCAAATTAACATTTTCTGAGTCTCTTATACTGGCATTATGTTTCTTATTTGCTGGCTGATTTGAAGTAGCTTTACACATATAAATAAAGATAGATATACATATACATATAGATACAGATTTTTTTGTAACAGTTGGGATAATATCCAGGGCTTGCCCAGGGTGAGGCAAACGTGCTAGCATCAAGCTATCCACCCTCCCCTAAGGTCATTTTCAAATACGTCAAGCCTGAAACATGCATTTCTTTGGGAAACAAATGAAATACAAAGGAAATGCTAGCTGCTGTCACCAAAACACAGCTATAAGAGACAAAGCAACAGAGTTCTATTTTCTTGTCCAAGTCAAAAGGTCTGTTTCTTACTCAGGAAACATGCAGAGATGTGTGTTCCACTTCAGCAAATAGCTGTCCTTCATGAAGGCATCAGACACCCAAGTCCCTGTGTTTATGGCTCTGTTAGCCTCAGTGCTCCCAAGACTATCACAGTTTTGTGCACCAAAGTGACAAAGGGGAGGATGTTGGAGGTTTCGTGTGAAAGAGTTTCATTCCTGAAAATGATCTGTGTCACTCAACAACACACACTTGGTTTAATAGGTGTCATATGAGCACTTGTAACTGCAAAGAAGCCTGACAAACACAGCCCTTACACTGGGCCAGGAAGAAAAGCAAGTAGATGGCCAACCACCTAGAACTTGGCTGCAGAGCTCACCCAGCCAGCCAAGGAAGGGCTGTGTGACATCTCCCCAGGCCTTGCCCGGACTATATCTACAATAGACTGCAGAGCTGACCGGCTCCAAGTCATGGATGTTTACAGCAAAAGTAATCATTGCAATTCATTCATTCCAAATTTTCCTTTGAAAAGAAAATTCTGAGAAAATAAAATCAGTCTTTGAAGGCAATACAACTTGGTGATAAAATCTAAACAGTTTTCAATGTTTTAATTTACAGTTTAATATTCTTTCAACCACAATTCATAAGCTACTATTTGATTTTCATCACAAGCTCTTTCTTGCATTTATTAAAGTTAAAAATTAGTAACCACTAGAAGTTTGGGAAAATGATAAAAACTTAGGAATTTTGTCTATCAAGAATACATTACAGGAAATAGTAAGCTAGTTAATAATTTAAATCGGACAGCTTCAACTTTGAGATGAAGACTACTGTTAAGTATAAATAATCTCTCTCCTAGCTGACTCACATTTCCTATACTTGACTAAATGTAGCAATAACATTTATAAATACATGAGAAGCTAAGTACTTTCCTTTTTTACTATACTTTAATATGATCTTTTCATTCTGTACGAGTGATTTCAAGTACTAAATGAAATTAATGACTACTTATTTTCAGCGGGAAGTGTTCAATACCAATTATGTTAAAGAAACATTGTCATTTTCTTGGCAGACTCTTTTTCGTATGGACACAAAGAACATTACCTCTATTCGCCAGGTTAAATCATTTAGCTAGCTTAATTGAACTTGAAAGCTAACATCCTATTAGATTCACCATGATTTAGTGGTATTTGTTTATTGACTAAAAAATATTTATTGAGACTCAAGTGTTATAAAATACACTAAATACAAAGCTTATATCTAAAGGACTTGCATTCTTATAGAAATGTTTTCCAGTATTTATTTGCTTTGCTTATTTGATATTAGCTTAGGATTGATAATTCCTAATGAATTCAGGGCCAGTGAATGCTTTGGAGTTTAATGGTACACAGTGATGATATTTCAGGGAATTGTGTTAAGAATTTTAAATATCAAGGTATTTGTCTACTGGATAAAAAGTAAGACTCGATCTCCATGGAAACATAAAAATAAAGAGGTATATAAAATGTAAATGCTACCAAGATTTTACAAAAATTATCTAATATATTCTTACATTTAACCCTATCAAAAATACCATGAACAGAATCTAAGACTGACATATAAAAGGCTTGGTCAAAGTTTCAATGTATGAATCCTATATAGTAGTTTTTTTTTTTTTTTTTTTTT
>PVLA01005123.1:0-133431 GCA_004027455.1 Hydrochoerus hydrochaeris | reverse complement strand
CTGGGAAGCGGACTCTGGAGAGCCCTGATCGAGGTCCTGCCTGGAGAAGCACAGACTAGCAAGGGCACATGTGGTTAAACTCAGGCCAAACCAGGTAGAGTATCAGTCAGCAGACTCACATGCATGAGCGAGGAACCCTTAGAGAACCAGTAAGTTTAGGAGAAAACACCAAAAAGTAATCTAAATCACAGGCAGAAGGGAAACTGCAGGCCCACAGAAGAAAAGCAGCCACAGCAAAAGAAGCACGATATTCAGGGTGATGGAAAATCTGTCTCTCTGTCTCTTTAGACACTGACTTGTTTCGTTTGCCTTTTGATTTTTACTGAAAGGTGAGAAATCCTTGTCACCCAGCCCAAGCCATGCTAACCTATGACTCTCAGAGCTTTTGGTGATAGATTTCCCCACCACACACACACACACACACACACACACACCTCAAAACAAAGGTTTCATTCCTCAGCATGAAAACTCTGTGCACCACTTTTAGGCTAATGGTTAGAATGATTTGGGCTCAGCTAGAATTGCTAGTTAGTAAGTAAGACTCCCATGCACAAAAGGACACATGCACACAGACACATAAACACACAGATATACAAAAACACAAAATACACACATAAATGTGTACTCAAACACACACAAAACATACACACATATAGATACATGCATGCAAACACATACATACCCTCTAGGACAAACACAGACACCCACACACCCATTTGGGCAGCTCCAATTTGCAAGACAAAAGTGTTCCCTGCTGCTGTCATAGCACCAGCTTTTCCAGTTAGCCCTTTCTTCCGAATGTCTGAAATATGAGAGGCAAACACAGGAGTACTTTCTGCAGAGGACCTCAAAGGACATTTTGCCATTTTAATAGACTCCTAAAAATGTCCAGAAGTGACTCTGAAAAATTTAATGAAGTATAGCAAGATGAGCTTGGAACAAATGGGTGTGTCCCTGAAAAAGATGAACAGGACTCTGTTACTACTTTTGAGCTCTTAAACATTGTATCAAACACTCTGTTGTAGCAACAGCTTTTTCTGTTTTCCTCTGCTGCTTAACAAGAGAATGACTCAATCCACAGACCAAGATACCATGGTACAATTACAACATTCAAAGCAGCGTGTGTGTAAGGGCTCAGAGCTCTTCTCGAATTGGATCTTGCATCTCTAAGCTAAATATGAGTTCACAAATTCCTAAAAATACCCACTGACATGAGTCATCCTCTTCCAAAGAGCTCTGGAAAATGTTTTCTGCAGAAGTGGGAAGGCTCAGCCCCTGGGGTGCTGGGCTCTCATCTGAATCATGTGAGTGACTTGCGTCAGCTGCATGCTATGCTATATTCCCTATATTCCTTGGCACTGAGCTTGCATGGCTAGAGTGCTTTGCCAAAACACAAACCTCTGCAGCAGTTTCAACTATGCCTGCACACCAGAAACAAAATGAACCCTTGCCAAGGAGAGGCGCTTTGGGGCACACTGAGTGCAGGTCCCGCCAGAGGCGCTTTCTCCTATGTGTGAGAGCAGAAGGAAACACGAGGGCAGAAGTCAGTCCTGTGTGGTGGGCTTTTGCACAGTCCATTCTCAGACTCTAGCACTGGGAGAGAAGAGACAGGGAGGGGGGTAGAGCAAGACAGGAGGGAAGGATGTGCTACCCAAGCCATGTTGGATGAAACTGCAGCCAGGTAAGTGAAGAGAGAGGGTGCTGTGCCTGCCTCCTTCCAGGTGCACTTTCAGACCGTGGGGTGGGCAGAGCCTTGGACCCTGCTGCTGGGCTCCGATTCCCCCTGGGATTTGTTTAGCAGAGGCTTACGGGCTCAGCCTTCTCCGGGATGTTTACCGTCATTAGCAGACCTTGGAAGATAGGAGAAATCCAAAAAAATGTTGCAACACCGGGACTGTAGGGATGTGAGAGTGCGTCTGGGTGAGGAGCATCTTCCAGCGCTCTAGAAGTTCTAGAGCACAGGGGAAGGTTCCACAGAATCCACAAGGGCACGCTCTATGGATGCCCGAGCTTCTCATTGCAAGTACAGAAGACGCAAATCATACAGAAGGGAAGCTGGCAAGTCAGCTGGTCCTGATCGGCAGCTTGAGCACTGAATCAGTCACTTTTTTATTTGAAAATGAATATTTAGAGGCATGTGGCCTCACTGATTCTCTAACGGAAAAGTTTGAACCTCTGGCTCATACCAAATAATGAGCTCTACGATTTTGCTTTTCTAATGTGAAAAATCCAGTATTTTCCTGTCTGCAAAGGTCAAATTAGTACTTCTTCTTCTCATTGAGATAGTTTAATATTCTGTAGTTTTGGACCCAGATTTAAAAATGTGTTCTTTTTAGGTAAGCTGAAAGCATTCATAGTCAAAATGACTTTAAAAATCAACCCACTGATCTTTTAATAAAATTCATGCAACAGTTCACCATTTTAATTATTTAAAGGGACTATTTCTGGAGGACTTCAGGACATTTGCAGCACTGCACAGTCAAAGTCACTACTCCCTCCAGACACCTTCATCTCGGCAGAAGGCCCCCCATAACCCAGACGGCACACCGACTTCGCTCTCCTCACAGATCCTTACAGCTTGTTCTGTGTATTTGCTGCTGTGTCTGTTTTGTATAAACACAATCACAGCATGTGATACAGCTAGTCTTGTCTTCTTTAACTTAGTGCCACGTTCACTACGTTTGTCTATGTTGTAGTGTTAGTGCTTTGCTCCATGTTACGGCCAAATACACCATTGTATAACAGGACACATTTTGATTACTCCTTGTAATCATCCATGTTAATTGTCCCCTTGATGATATGCAGATGCTTCTGAGGAGATGATTAGACTGAGGACACTGATCCACTGATACAGATGAACGTGCTGCTCCCTGGTGGGTTCCAGCTGGGTGTGCGTGGCTAGCAAGAGACTGGCCGTGGAGAAGGTAGCTCTGCTGGGCACGCTTCCCTGTGCCCTGGCTTCAGGCCTCGGAGAAGTGGGTCGCTTTGCTCCTCCTCGCCCTTCTGCTGTGATGTTCCTGCCTTGGAGCAGCGAACAATGAACTGAGATGACTGAAACTTCGAGGGTTAGGATTAGGAATCCTCCTCCAGCCCATGAATGTCAGGCCCTTTGTCCGAGTGATAGGAAAGTTGGCTCATTCACTCATCTCTTAGTGGGCATTTGGGTTGTTTTTACCTTTTGGATACTTTGAATAATTCTGTTATGGTTATTTCCACACAACTTCCTGCTTAAATGTTTCCTTTCCCATGTTTAGACGTTATACGTGGGAGCGGAATTGGGAAGACACGGGGCAATTCTCTGTTTAACTTTCACGTTTTCCATCGTTTTGTATTCCCACGGCAATACGTGAACCTCGACTTCTCCACAATTTCAGCATTACTCATTACATTTTATTTTTTTAAATATTATAGCTGTTCTAGTAGATATTGGTTGTTTTCTTACAGTGGTGACATGTTATTAAGATGCCATTTGAAATAGTACAAAAATCACTGTGCTATTGACAGAATAGTGAGGTATCCAGGCACGTTATCATTTTCTTTTTTCTTTCATGTCATAAGAATCTTTTGACCTGTTTAACAAAATGTGCTGCCTGATGCCTGTGCAGAAGAGAGCGGTGCTGTGTGCGGAATTTCTGTGACCATGCATGCTTGTTTAAGAGCAGTGTGTGCCACCATCCTTTCAATGGCAGGTTTTTGAAAAGAGTAGTTACATGTGTTTGTCATTCGGATCTCAGTCCTCCAAGTGGTAGTTAACTGATCCTGTCAAAAGAAACACCCAGTTAAATTGTGTCAGCAGAGCTCAGGTGTGGCTGAAGGGATTGCTCTGGGTGTGAGTGACAGCCATCAACAGGCTCATAGCATGAATGGAATGAAAGGGAAACACAAGAAGACTCACTTGTTTCTTCAGAGGAGCTCCAGACTTCACCATCACCCTGGACTTTGTCTCCTGTCTTCCAGCAGACTTTCCAGCCTCCCATTTCAGACTTTTTGTCCCCTTTGCACTGTGAGCTCCTGGCCTTCCACCTCTGACTGGACCCTCAGAGCTCGAGCCTGCGGGCAGCCTTTCTGCAGCCTCAATACCGACCCTCAGCAGCCCGCTGGAAGCCGTCTGGCAAATCTCACGTTCATATGTCCGTCTTTCAATTTGTTTCTCTGGTGAGCACTGACTGACATACCCTGTTTCTCTGTTAACTCCAATGCTCCACAGCTTCTATGACTAACATTTCTTGCTGAGGTCCTCATGTGGTTCAGGTTTTGAAGCTATTCTCTTATTCTGAGCCCTGTTCAGTAGCTGCGATGTGGTTGTAAGGGACTTCCCAACTTATACTGCTGAAACCTGCATTGAAAGTCTAAGTAATGGGATGCTGGACAACACTGCTAGATTGGCAGATAGTCAGAAGGAGGAACAGAAAAAAGGAGGATGAGATGAAGTTAGGAGAAGAAAAAAGTGGGAAACCAGACAGAAAGACAGCCCTTCAGAAAATTAATTGAACCTCATTTTGAACTGGGTTAGGGCTTGTGGATCCTAAAACTTTCAAGCTGTTCTAACCCTCAGTAAAAAAAGAACATAATGATAGATACCACAAGGGAGGTCTAATAAATATTGGTTTAGAATGAGCATAGTTATCCTTGCATTAGTGTACAAGTTTGAAGATTCAGAATACTTTCCTAGGTCTCTCTCATGAAAACACTCCCTTATTTTCAACCTGCTTTCTCTCAGTCAAGCAAAAATTTCTCACATAGGAGACAAAACTTGCTTGGGTGTTCAGTGCTTCTGCCTGGCTCCTCTCTTGACATCACCAGGGTTAGGGCTAAACTGGTCACGTGTTTATCACATACTCTTTTGCAAAGCTCGTTGAGGGTGTATCATCTGGTGAGTACAGCGCTGCAGTGCACACACACATGCAAGCAAACAAGGCAGATTCATTGCCTTCGTAGTTTCTAACCAAGGGTATACAGAGAAGTAGACATAAAAGAATAAAGAAGCCAGAGTTTGGAAAGTGGCTTAGTGGTAAAGAATTTTTTAGCATGTGGGGGCCCAAGGTTCTGCCCTTCCAAAGACAAATGAATATAGTTAAATAAAAAATGAATAAACACATAAATGAAAATTTGAAAAAGTTATGAATCTATAATCATTGCACCATCCCAACAGTAAACAATCATCCTGCATAGCCTTGACTACCATACAGTATATTGTTGTTGTAGGAGACACAGATGATTTGCACTTTTTATAAGTATGAAGTAACTAACACAAATTTATAAACTAGAAACTAAAATACAGGGTCTATCCCACTGGTACACAGAGGATGAGATGTGAGAGAAAGAAGTGAAAGAAAGGGAAAAGGGGAGAGTGGCCAAGGGACAGGGGCCTGGTGATGGTGTCCAAACTCAGAGAATAGCCTCAGAAAGCCATGCCCCAAGGAACGGCTGGGAGCCCCCCAAACGCCAGCATTCTAGATAAGCTACTGCCTACAGGAACACCCCCAGAAAGCCCCTACAGCCAACAGCATTCACAGCGCAACTGAAAACTTCTCTTCACTTAATGTCTGAGACAGGACAAGTGCTTGAGAGACACTTCAGAGCATGCAAGGCAACACAGAAGCAAAGTCGAGTCCCATGCTGGCCATGGGGTGTGCTAGGCACGAGGGCAGCTGCTACCCGAAACCCCACAGGATGTCTTCTCAGTGACGGGGATGTGCACCCCTCAAGACAATGCAGGGATATGAAGTTTCTGTAACTTTTTTTTTTTATTGTTGGGAGAGTAGAATCTCCACATGGACTGTCCATATATGTATGGAGAGAGAAGTATACATACATAAACTTGCTGCATCTTGTGTTACTGTGCAGCATCCTGGCCAAGCAGACTGCCACGTAGGGCCAGTT
Source organism: Hydrochoerus hydrochaeris (assembly GCA_004027455.1). NCBI lineage: Eukaryota > Metazoa > Chordata > Mammalia > Rodentia > Hydrochaeridae > Hydrochoerus > Hydrochoerus hydrochaeris. Next base: position 127,548 of record PVLA01005123.1, on the reverse strand, counting down.
TTCTGAAATGGAGACTTTCTGAGCACTGTCATCAGCGTGTTAAGCATCACAGATCATTGATCCCAGAATGAACTGTGAACATTGCAGCCCACTTGACTGAGACACTCATCAAAAGGATGACACCCCCCTATGGACCCTTTATTTAACACTCACTTAAAATTACTTTATAATTTATTTTGCAACCTTACCTCAGCTAGTGGGAAAGGACGGAACAGTAACTGCTTAGCTAAGATGACTCAATCATATATGTAACAACGAACGAACTGTGTAATACCTGCTAGATGCCGGGTCTTCAAAGGAGGATATGCCTCACAAGTCCACACCGACAAGCTCATGTGCACGTCTTACACAAAGGCCAAGAGTTCATCCCTAATGAGTTAAGTGAGTACACAGATTATACAGTGAGTCCCTTCTCCATTCTCAGTCTGCCTTATTGCCAAGAACACATCAGCATCCCTTCAACCAAAACATAACTCCAGGAACATGCAATCTTCAGGAGTTTATCCAGCAACAAGGAGACAAAGTTTTCATTAAAATATTGCCACAAGGTTGGCAGAGTCGCATGAGAATTTTTAAAATGACTTGTGTTTTTATTTTAGACCATAACGAAATGTTAAGTGTTCCAAGGTCTTCCTATCCTTTGAACTTATAAGTGCTTTCAGATCCCTCAGGATCTGGTTCCAATTCATGCTCCACCCACCGAGCCTGCTCTGCATGGCATCTGGCTGATATTGGACACAGACGGCTTTTCAAATGTGTAGCTGCTTGACTGCTGTGTCACTGTGCATCAGGATGTCACCTGGCACCGTGCTTTCCCGCACTGCAGCAGACCACGCTGAGAAATGGAAAACACTTCTTTTGCCACTGTTTGAAACATCAGCTGTCTATCAGGGACCACCTTTAGGATGTGTTTGTTTTAGTTTTGCCATAAACAGAATGGAAACCTTAAGTATTTGTGGACTGTCAGAATCACAGGGTGCTTCTGAGTCTGATGTAGTAAACTTCTTAGTGCATGTGTTTGGTAATCTGATATTCCTGAGAATTGCAGGGGTCTGGAATAGGAAGAGAGGGAACGCATCTAGTTTCAGCAGCCAGCTATACAAACACAGCGAAGAAGCAACTTCTACATGCAGAATTCAGACACCTGCTGGGCTGGGCGGGAGCCTGCCTTCTTCTCCACTCCCAGTCTTCTGTTACAAGAGGTAAGTCTTAAAAGGCAATCAATTTAGTTAATTTCAGTTACTATGACTTAAAAGCAATATATTCACTTCATTCAAAACTTCAGCACATCACAAAATATATCACTGTGCGTATAAGTTATGTCAAGTTTATGGCTAGTTGGAGAATGAGCTGTCTAGGAGTCTTCTGGATAAATGAAGTCCCCAATTCATATGTTAAAATTTAATTGTTTTAAATTTAAAATTTTTTAAAAATTCAGCTTTTGGGGCTGGGGATTTAGCTCAGTGGTCTAAGCGTCTTCCTGGCAAACACAAGGTCATGTGTTCAATCCCCAGTACCAAAAAAAAAAAAAAAAAAATCAGCTTTTATTTTTCTGGTATCCTTTTAGAAATTATGTTAAAACCCTTAGGTCTTCTCTTTCAGTCATGTTATTTAAAGCACACAACCCATACTCACTGCCCTACCACTAACATTGAGAAGTCAATAGACCAGGAAATCATACAAATTCAAAATGAGGCTGCTGAAGAGTATTATTTTGTGAACAGCTTTCAAGTTAGCAAACAACAATTATTTTAATAAATAAATTACTTTATTTATTTATGCAATAAATAAATTACATTTATTCCAGCAAAATCCAGTATTCAGAAAATGGATGACTATCTACATAATTATACTTTCTTTTACGTGTTCATGACCCCAACCTCAAGGTCTGATGGGAAATACACACCCATCCTGAGCACCCCCGCATCACCGGACACTGAGTACTCCACCTGGACACACTTAAATCCCCTGCACATGGTGTGTTTACCTGAATCACTCTCCTCCTTTGTCTGAGACCAATGTCTCTGAGAACTTTCCATACCACTGCCTCTGTCAAACCCAAGATCCCAAAATAACTCAGGGTTAGAACTGTAACATAAGTCTTCAATCTTCTCCCCTTGCCTCCTTTTTAAAAACAAAGCGAGTAGAGAATACCTGAATTTGCAGAAAGTAGAGGAAGAGTGTTGGTGTTGAGAACCGCAGACTCTATACTTACTGACTCTGTGCTTTGTTCAGAATCGCTTTTGTTGCTATGTATGTAAATCACGTGTTGAATTGACGTCATTGCCCTTGGAGTTCTTGGGGCACATAGCGGGGAATTTTATTTTGTTGTGCGTGGCAAACATATTCATTTTGGGTGGCAACTCTAACTCAAGGATAGTGTCTGGCTGGAGTCCTATGTGGAGAAGGATTCTGTGACCACGCTCAGGGTTCATCAGGACTGCAGTCTACTTAGCCACATCTGTCCTGCGTGTAGGACCGGAATTTGTGGTCTACACAGTATGAACTTAATGTTCTTATTTTATACACCAGCTTCAGCTGCCGTGATTATGCAGCGCATGTCTCCTGTGTGCCCCATGGCTAAGGGCCCGGCTTTGCGAAATCTTCAGGCTGTCGATACACTGGGAGCTGTCAGGCCTCCTATTTGCACTCTTTCCTTGGACAAACACATTGCTTCCAAACCTCTGTTGGTAACGAAACTGGACAATTCAAGTTGTTAAGGCTGGAGCCCTAATGCATCAAATTCTGGATAGCACAGTGAGTAAGACAGAAGTGGAATGAAACAGACAGTAAATGTTAGTTGTGGTATCTAGATGGTGGGTGCATGATTGCCCCATGCAATTCCCGGTGCTTTTTAAATTAGAAAGTTTTCTAACAAAATGTAAGGGAGCGTTGTGCTTGTGGCACTAACATTCAGTGATTTCCTGTGTGACAGAATTGCCTAGAACTAAAGTGCGTGTGCTTTCACAGACAGAACGCGCTACACAGTCTCAGGCCTTACTGCTCGCTTTCACATTTCTTTTCAATTTTGTTTTCTAAATATTGTGATAAAATGCTACAGAATTGAGTGGCTCATATAATGTGTTTTTAAGGCCTTTGAACCCAACATGAGCCTGCTACACTTGGCATCCCAGTGTCCCTCCGAGGCCCTCATGTGAAAAGTCGTTCTCCAGCCTGATAAGAGGTGGCAGAAGCTGTCAGAGGTGGAGAAGCAAATGCAGCCCCTGGCTCTTCCCCTTCTGGCCACGAGCTCGATGGGCTGAGCACCATGGGGTCACAGGGCCGCACTCTGGATGTGAGCCAAAGCCACACTTTTCCTTTCATAAACTGATAATGTCAGGCGTTTGCGAGGGTGACAGAGAGCTGGCTAATGTAGAGGCTTTTTTTTTTTTAAAACTTGTTGGTTTTGTTTTTCCCTGATTTTATTTACTTTAAATTTTGGATCCTATTGGGGCAGGCAAGAAAAGAAAAATTAGGTTTTCCCTAAAATGTCTGAGCCACCAGTCTCCTGCCACTGGCTCTGGTGACAGCCATGGTTGGCTCAGCGACATGTTACTCCAAAAAGCACAACTATGCTAATTAGTTTTGCATAAACCTAGGAGAAACCACAAAGTCAATGGAAGGCAGCTGGCAGAGATTTTCCGTTCTAGCTTATCTCTAATTGTTGACTTACATTTAAAAATTAATGGGTCTATAATAATGACCCACAATTACAAGGAATCTGGAAAGGCCGGTGGGAGGAATAGCAAGCATAAACTCAAGAGAATGAGTATTTATTTATTTTTTCTTCATTGAATGGTCAAATGAATTTATTCAACTTTTATTTATTTAGACAGTTTTGGAAGTCAAAGAAATAGCCTCACTAAATGTAAGTGATTCATAGAAAGATTATACCCCATACAGATATTCATATATTCACTAAACTGAAATAAGCAATACAAGTCATTTTCTGTCTTAGTTTTGGGCTCCTAAAGCTTCTCTACTGTGAAGGAAGGACAACAAAAGGAACATCTCCATCAGCATAAGGCAGTCAATTAAAAGTTGGCCACTGGTGGAAAAGGCTAGGAGAGTTTGGACTGAGCTGTCACAGCAGCTCACACACAACAATGCCCAGAGTCTTGGCAACACAAGCTGTGTGAGGACAGTGCCAAGAGAACTGTGGGCCTCAACGTCTTAAAATAATGTGTTTTCCATTGACTAGATTGTTCTGCACAGTTCAGTAGACAACAGCCATAGGCTGTACTCTGTGGTTAGTGTTCAGACCACAGAATAAATTGAGGATTTTGTCATAATAAGTATGAATCCAGATGGGAAAGTCACTGAAAAGAAAACAAATGCCCACCACCTGCAGTCACGGGTCTGAAGAGGCCCTAGGCCTTCACCCGGAGCTCGCCACATTTCAGCCATGTTACTGAAGTGTGCCCATTTCTTAGAGGAGTTTTGAATTTCTGGTTGAATTTTGATGTTCTGGTTTCTTGCAACCCCAATTGAAATCACTGGAAGTGGCCCTACTGTGCACACTGCAAGCATAATGAAAAAGTGAAAGCAATAGGGCAGTGGAAAACACAGAGGTAAGTAAATAAGCCGGTCAATCAAGGGGTTTCAGAAAGTACGTGTTTCCATTCTTATTTGGAATCTGTCACCCTAAAGTTCAGCTCTGGTTGCAGGAAACGCATGGTGCATGTAAGACTCTGACTGGGACCTGGCTGGTGTATGATCAGAGCATTCAGAGAGGAGGACACGATCCATTTTGTCATTTTCATCTGAACATGATGAGAGCAAACCCAGGCACCCAGCAGGTGGGAAGGGAGAGTGCTTAGGTCACAGACAGAGCTACCAAGGAGTATGAGGGCAACTTCCTGGGGTATGTTCTCCTGCTGTGGCCCCATTCCCATGGAGAAGGCTGCTGATGAGACCACACATTGGACCCATCAGTTGGACAGTGAGCACATATAAAATGTACTGGATGATACCGGGTCCATCAGGAGGGCTCACGTATTCTCACGATTCTCTTACTGCACTCCAAAGCCCGTGCTGTGTCCTCTGTAAGCATTATCTCCAATCACTAAAATCGGATGAGTAGCAATCATTATCTTCTTTATAAATGGGGGACAGCTAAGAAAGGTACTGAGAAGTTGACTTGCCAGAAGATGGAATCGGTGTTCGGACTCCAGTGTGGCTGAGTCTGGGAGTCAGCATCCCTGGTGTTACCCTGAGGCCCCCAGTCACAAGAAGACTGAAAAGCAAGTCAACACGGATCGGCCTCCAATTCTTCCCTCTACTTTGCATTGTGGCAGACATCATCATACCCTGGCCTTAGGTTCTTTCCATTATTTTTTTCCCTTGCTTTTGGTCCATGTATACTGATCCTGGACAGGAAATGCTTTGAGACAAAGAATATGTGTAACACATACTTTTTAGATACTTACTGTAATGCAGATTAAAAAAGAGATCCTGAGCCAGAGGGAATGCAGCATGCAGGACTATGTGACATATTTAAAATCAGTATGTGGGCATTTAAGTTACATATTTTCATGGTGAGCATTTCTAACTAGTAACTATCATGCATTTTTAAATATTTAAAAGGTTATGATATTGACAGCTGACTTGTCAGCTATCAAGAGTTGCTGTTAGGGATACTGAACTTTAGAGAAGACCCAAAATTTGATAACCTCAGTGACTATTTAAAGAGGCCACTGCCTTGTCTCTACCCTCAGGGTACAGGAAGTAGAAACATGTTTTGATTTAGTCCCAAAAATGCTACCAGGAAGCCAGCAAGGCCATTCAACACAGACATGTTCCAGATATTTGCTTTATAGGTGGGCAAAACTAGCTAAATAAAAATTTAAGCAGCTGAAAATTTTAGTAGCCATAATATTTTCCCCATAGTTGAAAAATTTGGTTTGAATTTTTTTGCAAGCAGGCAAAAGGAGAATAACATCTGTGAAAACACAAAGGCTCGCTGACATTGTGATTTCATTACATGGGGAAAAACATGGCATCGATTCATTCTCAAGTTGGAATATATTTCTGTATTAAACTGAAATTTGCCTTCAATTTTAGAGGGAGTATGTTTTTGATGAGAAAAACACATCTAAAAGTAAAAAGTAGTGTTTTTTAATTAGGCTTGTAAAAATTCATCAAACAATGTAAGAAACACTGGGCAAAATGCCACATCCAGTCAAAATAGCTCTTTTGGAAATGAAGTGTCCACTTTGACCAAGGTAAATGACACTGAACAATGACTCTTGTCTGTCAGGGATTTAGTACATCAACAAGCTTATATGTTCCTGTATATCATGATGAGAAAAAATAAACACATATTAAGTAAACAGCATGGTATTATTTCTTGATATGGTCAGCCTTTCTTGATAGCAAATCAAGTGTTGCTAAAGCCAAAAATTTCAGTGTGTACCCACTTTCACCCTCTGTCCTTTGGGTTTCACGCAGAAGCTCATGGATCCAACATATCTGGAATGCATTTTAATTGCTCATAACTATATCACACTGCTCCGCACTCTGCCTCTCACCTGTGCTAGCCCACTCCTCATTAGACGTTCTCTCGACTTGTGTCGAGAATGTCGAATCTCCTAGAACATGCAAGCTAATGGGTGGGGGACCAGTGCCCAAAATGGGCAGGACTGTATGGCTTTCCAGTTAAAGGCAGTGAGAAATCCACATCTCTGTTCCAACATCTAGGACATTAAATATTCAGTTAAATATGCAGATCCAGTTTCTCAATTAAGTTCTAAGTTTGGCCGAAGGCCAACCCTATCTCACACATGGTTCTCATAACTAGAAAGTAACAAAGGAGCTTTAAAGAGCTCCTGGCTCAGCCCTGAACTTCCTTGTATGGTTAAGTTTTAGCACAAAACTCTGCTATGTCAAGTTAGCAAGAACACCCTGTCTTCAATATTTGAACATGCATGACATCTGAAAAGAGTTCCTGGTTGCAGTTTATGCCTGATCCTCTGGTCTGAGCTACAAGAGTCCTGTTAGATCTTTTTACGCAGAATCCACAAGCCTTAAAGTTTCCTCTCAGTAGTTTTTGTTCCTTGGACTCTCAGCCTCTATGCCCTCTCAGCTGTGGACCCATTTGCCCACTCCTCCTCTAGAGGTATTCCGGAATGGCCCCTTCTTTCTTTGCTCTGTGAGACCTCTTGCTGCAGTTCCTATTCTTATCTTAAATTACCTTGAATAAAATCGCTGAATAATCTTTTTTCAATAATGTTCCTAAAAATATATATTGGCCAACCTGAAAGCTTTTGACCTTTGAAGGGTAAGATTAGCTATTTCAACTTATTATAGTAAAAAGAAAAGAAATTTTAAAATGTTAATTATCCTTGTGAGATTACCTTTGTGAAGTTATCTCAGTTCGAATGCTATAAATTGTTATTTATTTACTTATCCCTTGTCAGTGTCACTGGTTTCTTTGCTTCAAAGGTGAGGGGTTCTTGTCCCTGTGAGATTCGCCAAGTCATCATGGCGAAGGTCCAAGATGGTGAAGGAGCCAAAAACAACAACTTATCTGACTTCCTCCTCCTTCTCTCCTCAACTCAAAATAAGCTTCCTGTTCCCAGCCCTACGCACACCAAAAGCCCCCTCCAATCCAGTGCTATTATGACCTCCTTGTCCAGCCCCAAACCCCTCCCAAATGTAATGCTGGTAAAAGCCCACCGATCCCTTTGTTCTTTCAGAGGGTGCTTGCTTCTCTTCTGCAGCCCTCCCGTGCCCACAGTAAAGGCCACTTGTTCTCCTTCTGTCTCTTACATATGCCAAAAATCCTATCAAAAAGATTTCCATTCTTGATTTGAGAAGGTATGTTATTTTGAATAAACAGTTTTGGGCACAGATGAAGGTTTAAATATCTAGAAATAGCAGTATTTAAAATAGCTGTTTCTTCAAGTATTAAATTACTTTAATTTTAAAGAGATAGATTTCAATGCAATCAATTTATCTATAGCACATATTCACAAAACAAATTTTAACTATCAAAATTGGCATGTGTAGCAAGAGCATTTTTACATATTCTTTACTTTCTGAACTGTATTATTATGCTATTTCTAATCTGAAATAATCCAGTGAAATATTCTGACATTCCAATGATTTATTTCTAGCTCTGGGTGTATTATTATAAAGATAGTCCATTATTACAGGGAAATGGCTTGGTGATCTACATTCACAGAACCTATATACAAATACAAGGATTAACCAAATCAACAAATTTGCATATGCTTTTTCCATTATTATATGGTAAATAAAGTCATTAACATTTTCTAGGAATGCAATATTATTACTTTCTCTTTCCCCCGTAGTTATGACCTACTGATATTTAGAATCCACCAGATCATGCCGTGAAACCATGATACAGTCGATCTTGTAATCCTGTGCTCCTAGAAAGGGTCACAAGAGTGAAACACAGTGCACCTTTGGTCATTCATCACTTTTTTCCCTGGAGCTGCACAATCTCTAAGCTTTTTCTGTTGGATACACATAGTTACTCTGTAATAATGGGAGACTAGAAAGTAGAATTCAGAGTTTGCTTCTTTTTTTCTGTTCAGAGGTGTTTGAATTAAAGTCTGTTCTAAAGTGACCAGATATCCATGAGAGGCCAGGTTCCTATGGAAGAATTTTAGCAGGCAGCAAGTTCAGCTGTCTACTTTCTACGTTATCAAACATTTCAAATTTGTAAGATTACTTCAGAGAAACTTTTAATGACATTAGTAAGTGACTGAAAATCAGCAATCACTGCTAACTTTTATGGAGACACAAAGTACTCAACGATCATATATAAAAACAAATTTAATAGAGCCAAGAGCAAAGTTTAAGTGAGAGCAATGCTTATTTTTTCACCTCAAAGTCCCTGTGAAAGTAGACAGAAAGCAATTTTTTCAGCAAAATCATGGCCTTGATTCCCCTAATGGACCACTTCTCAGCAGCTATAGGAATTCACAACGTACTTCAAAGCCCCATGGGTCCTCAGAGCTGTGAAGCCTCTGGCAGTCTCAGCCGCAGGTGCTCATGATGCCTTTGATACTGTAATGTAGTCACAAGTGCTTTGAAGTAAAGAGAGGGAAGTGAAATGGAGAATGAGTCCCTTTGTCTCCCCAGATCTGATCTGCCATCATCCCCATGCTCCTGAGTGGCTCTCACCCTGGCTTCACTTTATAGTTGTCTGGGTTGATTTTAAACCTACTGGTCTCCATTAATTCTGATTTCAATGGGCTAGTGTGAGATAATTTTGGGAAAGTCTTCAATTACACTGAGGAGCTAAGGTTTAGGATCACAGTGCTTGAAGTTTCCATTTGGAATAAAACATTGTTAAGAGAATGCTACATAAACCTTTGCATTTTGGGAAAAATGAAGATGGGAATTTAGTACAGCCCATAATGTGGTGCCAACACACACACACACACACACACCCCACAGCAACAACAAACAAAACATCTAAATGAGAGAGAGATGGAAGTCTTATCCCAGCCCTGTAACTGTCAAAGTGATGACTGTATATTTTGAACTTTAACAAATGAACCATAGGAATGAGCATAATGCAGTCTAGAGAAAAAAACTCTTAAAAAAATACCTGAAAGAAAACAATAATACCAGATATTATGCAATATGCATATATAATTATTTGTCTGCACATAATAATTTGATTTCAGGAAACTTGTGTAACACTGTGCAGTTATATCTTGGTTTAATGACTTGACTTTGCTTTGGCAGTTTCAATAGGAAGCCCTAATGCTAATTTTGAAGGAATTTATGAGCCCACATAAATTTTATTAATCATTCCTGATGTTATTGCTCAGAAACAAATGCTTAATTGGCATTTCCAAAAAAAATGGTTAGAGAAATAGCACCTGAACTGACATCACTGGAAACTCAGAAATAAGATCTCACCGTTTGTTATGTAATTTCATGCACACGGTTGGCTGTCTTTGTAAAAGATTAAGAACGAGGCCCATGTCAGTGTGCTCTGAAGTCATCACATTGCTACTTACAAACAAAGCTATCCAGCACACTCCACTTTAGTTACTCAGTCCTTCTCTAATTCCATCTCACATGGTGACATTCGTTATTACACAATTGATTGCTAGAGAGGCAAGACTTCAATTAATCTCTCAGATTCAAATTTATAAAAAATTAGAGAAGCAAAATAGTTTTGGAATCTAGTGTCAGTGAGCACTACCAAGGAGACACCAAGGATGGAATCTAAAATACTCCCATTTATGTTCTGTTGTGTCCTAAGATGTTTCCCACAATTCCAGCTGAGGAGTTTACAGGGGGTGATGGGATCATGAAGGCATCAATAGCCTCAGGGGACCAGTCCAGACTTGAGCTCACAGTTATCAGGAGGTGTAGAAAGCAGGTCAGTGGAGTGTGACCTTATATCAATTGTCCCTTATCCCTTGCTCTTGGTCTCTTTGGGATTCCCCTCTGTTTCCTGTCTGCCATGAAGTGAATGGATTTCCTCCACTTTGATGTTTCTGCCTCTCTACAAGCCTAAATTTTCCTAAATAAAGTGACATAATCATGAGCTAATAACTCTGAAACCATGAGTACAATAAACCTTTCTTCCTTTAAGTTGTTATTCTCAAGTATTTTGTCACAGTAACAGAAAGCTGACCAATACAACCCTTTTTACTGTCAACTTTAATTCTTTTTCCATTATAAACTCAATCCTTCATCAAAACTGGAAAAGAAGTCCAGAGAATCCCGCAAGAGACCTCACAGAGCCTGATTCATGCACATCCCACATGGTGATGGGAAAGTGTGTACTTTGAAAAGTGGGTGGAAAACAGAAACAGACCATGCCCTCGAGACTCAAAAAGAATGTACAAGTCACCTTACAAATCATAGTGTCCTAGCCCTTCACACTGCTTGGGTTTATTTAGGAGAGGGAATCCTTTCTCATATTTTTCTTGATTCTTAAATAACCCAGAGAATTGATGTTGACGAATGGTACAGGGGCAACTAGTGTTTCTCATGTCAAAATGATACTGTAGATTGGAAAAAGTTATCTAAGTGTATGGGGAGATCTTTTAATTTCAAAGATGAGAAACCACCTCAAGGTATTTCCAAGAGAATAAGAAGAAAATTATAGTGCGTGCAACTCTGGAGGCAGAGGATCTGGAATAACAGACGTTTATGTTACCCCCTCTAGCAAAGCCTGTCCATGGACTGTCCATGGACTGGGCTGTCTCCTCATGCTCCAGAGTTACATCACAGCCATCTCTGTGGGGCTCTCGCTGTGTCACTACCTCTCATAATAAACTCCTACTTCTAGAGAGATAAGCCAGGCTCTGTAAATACCTGAGGCAATGCAGGAAAGCAACATGTTAGAAGTCTGATCCCTTGCTCCCTGAGAGCATGTCTGTGAAACCCCCATGAGAGGGAGATCATGGCATACGGGGTGTCCTCAGAACCGCAGAGTTTACTCCATAGCTTCACTGTTGTTCTGATTGTCTTACTTCTTTTCCACTTCAGTGCTAAAATTGTCTGATATCAGGATACTTTGAGGTATTTATTAATGTCAGGATCACAAACAAAAGCTTTCCAATTTGTAGTTACAATCTTAACTACTTCAGTGAAATAGCATAAGAGTAGCAAATGTTTTAGATCAAATTCAAAATAAATATCACTTGATCTTTTAGTCCCATGCAATGCTCAGTATATAACAAATGCTGAATATACTCTCTGACAAATGTGCATAAGCACTGATATAGGACAAAAATGTAGGCTGCATATCTTTGTTATTATTATTATTTTAATCTTTTTTGGCATTTGCAGACTGTGGGGGAAGAGAACAAGAAACAAGCCCTCCATGCACAGGCTGCTTGGGTGGGGGGAGAGTCAGGAGCCAGCCCCTTCCCTTGAGTGGGCTGTCAAACAAGATGAGCCAATACCCCACCACCACACCCATAAATGACCGGCTGATCTGTGCTAACACAACCTGTGATGACGGCTATAGAGGTGCAATACAATTTAACACTTGTAGTGCTTAGTCTTTCCCTGATTTGCAGGTCTGAAGCCGGTGGTCTGATCATCAGTTCAGAGGATGGCAGTATGTAGCGTAGCATCGATAGAGATCTCCTTCTGAGGGTAGTGGCCATTACTGATTCCCTACAGTCTTGTTTTGAAGCCCTGATATATAATGGTAGCCATCTTGGATTTACTACTGTTTTGAAGTCCTTTATTATATTAATTCTTTTGTTTTCATTGGTTCTATTCTGTTCTATTTTGCTTGATTTTTAGTGTCTGAAGGTATCTGTAGCTTTTTTTCAAATGTATTATTTATTTAGTTTTTATTTTTTGATACTGGGGATCAAACTCACAACCTCATGCTTGCAAGGTAGGTGCTTAGGCTGCTGAGCTAAATTCCTGGCCCTCTGCAGTTACTTTGAAGACAGCAGGTGGCATTATGGTAATCACTGTTGATTTCCTATTGTTTTGATGTTTGTGTCACTTACACTGGTTTGTTTTGATTGACTTTGCTCTGTTTTGTTTTGCTTGGTTTTATTTTCTTTAAAATAACAATTTTAAAAAATCTTTTGTTTTTGTCTTCAGAACCTTTTGTAGATTGTCCACGAGTCAATGATAGTTCATTTCTTCACAAATCTAGTCATGCCATACCGCTTCATACAGTCTGACTGTAAGTTCGAACTCTTTTGAGACAGCTTTGCTAAATATTCTGCACATTCCAACAGTTCTATTCTTCGGAGCTTTAATTCCATGTTTTACTTCAATACAAAACTTTTTTCTCACATAATTATATATTATTTACATTACAAAATACAAATTATTTAAATAAATTCAAGGATATATTTTGTAAATTACTAGATGACAACTTTTTTTCTACTTCATCTAACACAGCATGGGATACACATAAATCACTGAATCATACATTCATATGTTAAGCAAATTCACACTTTCAATTAACATTAATGTCTGCATGTGATATTGAAAAACAAAAATAGAACTAAACTTCAGCAAAGAGGGATTTGCTTGAAAAGGCTACTGCAACAGGAAGAGCACATCCACCTACGAATCTGTTGGCATTTCCAGGTCAAACAGGAAGGACTTTCCCAGGCCAAAGAGGGATAAGTAGGGCTTCGAGGATTTCATGTTACAGGTGGATAGAATTGAAGGAAAACGAACACCCAGTTTTAAAGTGGAATAGCAAAACTTGAGGGACAGGAAATGTATGCTTGTAGATACCAACTCATTCCTAAGCCAAAGCCTGTCATAATTTTATTTTAAAATCCTTAATGAAAAACACCATATGGACAATTTTCAATATGCTATGGTATATTCTTAAATTATTACAAATATTTGTGATGATCTAGTTTACATATACGTATAAATATAATCTATTTCAGTATTATCTAAATTATACTGAGCAACTTGTGAAGCACTGGCAAAATGTTTTTATATTAAACCATGGGTAAATAACTCTTTTAATGAAGTAATAGATGTCTATATAGAAAATCATTTGAATCATTTTAATACTCCCAACACAATGAAATTAGTCACCAAGAAAATACATGTTATACAAAAGGTTGTCATTTGTTACTGGTAAGCCCTTCTCCTTTGGTAAGAAGAAACTGGTCTTTTGAAAAAAAGATTTTTCCTCTAACATTACCCAGTGTTTTGAACTATAGTTTTATCTTGCATAAAGTAGAAGATGCAGTATGTGAGACTATGCATTTATATAATCATGTATGTATCTAACTCAAGAAAAAAAGTGTCATAAGTCTCAGATGACAATCATTCTTGAAAACTGTTCCAGTCTGTTCAGCAAACACTGCTTTTTCTATATTTCCAAATGAGCTATCTCTACTGTATATGGTAGAATCCAGTGGATAGAAATGTCCTGAGATTATGTTGAGTGTAAGTAAAGTGTTAAAAGTAGCTTCAATCATATTTTGTGGAATAGAGGTTGAACACAAAGCCTCCCGCTTTGCCTCCCATCCAACCTCCAATAGAGGGTGAGCAAGTGATGTGTGCTCAGGTGCGGGTGTAGCTCTGCGTTAGAGCACTTCCTAGCATGCATAAGGCCTTGGATTTGATTCTCAGAACCTAAAAAACCAATTTCAGAGAGAAGGAGTTCAGCTTCTCATTTGTGTACCAGCATTTTGGGAAGTTCTAGCATAGAGGTAGATTTTATTCAGTTTTTTCTGAAAGCTTTTCACTCTCTGGAATGGAAATGGAGCATTATTATCTTTTATAATAAGCCTATACTATTGCACATATAATTAGAAATATCTAAAATATTGCTTAATGTAATTTTACAATGCTATTTTAAAAGCTTCTTAGAAAGAAATGGTTTAGGTTGATTTCCAAATATAGTTAGTCAGCATTCCTGAGCCTAATAATATTCAAATACAAATTCACATGCCATTGTATGTTTTGGGTATGGACAGGGTCCTTCAAAGTTTCATGTGTCCAAGACTTGGTCACGTGGGTGCCAGTACTGGAAAGGGCTGCAAGGCTTTAAGGAAAGGGAGAATTTTTGAGTGAAGGGCCTGGTGAGGCTGCTTTGTCTCCGGGGTATGCCCCTGAAGATACTGTAGGCCCAGTCCTCCAGTCTCAGACTCCTGCATCTAGATGTGAGATGTTCACTTCTACCCTCACCAGAAGCCCAAATCAAAGGGGCTGTCTGAGCTTGAACTTGGGCCTCTAAAACTGTCAGCTGTCTAAACCTTTTCTACTGTAAGTTCTTCTCCTTGATTATAGTCTTGTAAGAAGTAATAAGAATGTTCGTGGCATGCAGAACGTACTCAGATACAAGAACCTCCATTTGTCCAATTCCTCAAACAAAAAGACTTTGGCCATATCTTCTCTGTGGGTCTCTGTGGGCCATTTCATTCTGTGCAGCTTCCATGCACCTCTGCAACCACCACAGCAAAGGTTAATTTAGAAGGGAAGTTGAGATGCCTCAATCTGCTATTTCTTGCCAATTTCCTCCCTTACAAAATTTTCATTTGAATAAGAGAAATCAGTGATAACACGGAAACTGAAGTTTGCATCCTATTTAAAGAGCCCTAGCATAATTTAGAGGAAGCCTTCTGGGATATTTCCATTCCCTTTGTGACATGGTTTTCAGTGGCTCTGTAAGTAGAGAGACATTTCCCCCTTTAACCTCTTCCCAAGTCTTAAGTCAAGAGTGTCAGACCACAAAAAGGGATTTGGGGGAGAAGGTAATTCATAAGCTGATTTGTGTCTCACAAAAGTTACATTCAAGTCTTCATTCCAGGACCCCAGAATGGCGAGAGGCTCTTTACAGAGACAATCAAGTTAAACAAGGTCGTTAGAGTAAGCTGGAAATTGGCTGACAAGTATCTCTTTAAGAAGAGGTGACCAAGACGCTGATGTACAGAGGGGAAGACAATGTAAGGACACAGGAAAAGATGGCCATCAACAAGCCAGCGGGTAAGATCCCCGGAGAAACCAAGGCTGCCAATCCTTGCCCTCAGTCTTCAGTCTCCAGAACTGCTGCAATCAATTTTTGTTGCTTAAGTCACTCAATCTATGATACTTGGTGTGGCAGTTCTATAGTTCGACCCGGAGTATCCCCCACAAAACCCGTTTATCGTCCTCAGCCCTTGGCCTTACTAAGAGATGGGAGAACTTTGAAGAGGTAGGTCTGATGGAAGGAAGGAAGGAAGGAAGGAAGGAAGGAAGGAAGGAAGGAAGGAAGGACACTGTCTTTAAGGAAAGGATTGGACCTCAGCTCCTTGCTGTCTCGCTTTCTTCCACACTGGTACGGGGCGAATCCATTCCATATGGTGTGCTATGCTATCAGAGGTCCAAAGCAACAAGACCAAGTGGCCACAAACTGAACTCTCTGAAACTGTGAGCCAAAATAAGCCTTCCCTCCTTTACCTTAAAGATGTCACAGTGATAAAACGCCGGCTAACACAGACCAACACATTCCTGCTTTCCCTGCCTTCTTCGGTATCGGTCAAGTTAAAGGAAGGAAGAGCAGAGTAGCAACTCCCCTTCTCTACATCAGGGGTGTCCAAGAACGGCAGAGATGAAAATGAGATGGAAATCACAAGTGAGATTAGATGTCACAAAGGCATTCATTTAAAAGTGAAAGGAAAGCTGCCCAAGAAGGATTAGAAAGGGTTTAAAATACAGTGACAAATCATTGCTGGAAAAATTATGGCAATACCCTCCATGATCTGAGACTGCAAAATAAGCCATGATAACAGTTTATTTTAAAGTGTCAAAAAAGTCAAAAGTATGATGTTTCTAATTCTTCTGGGAAAATACCCAGAAAGGGAATAGCTGGATTGAATGGCACTTCTAATCCTAGTTTTTTGAGGAATTTCCACACTGATTTCCTCAGTGGTTGTACCAGTCTACACTGCCACCAACAGTGGAGAAGGGTTTATACCACAGCGATGTATGTGCACCCATGTTTACACCAGCAAAATTTGTAGTAGCCAAATCTTGGAAACAAACCAAATGCCCACCAATTGTGGAACGGATTAAAAAGATGTGGTATTTTCCCGCAATGGAATACTACTCAGCTATAAAGAAGGATAAACTTGGAGCTTTTATAGGTAAATGGATGCAACTTCAGATCATGCTCATATGTGAAATAAATCAGACTCACATGTGTCAATATCATGTTGTCTCCATAGTATAAAAAACTGAAAGAGTAAATAAAATCCAAAATGTACAATAGATATTGTGAAAGTGACAGTGAAAGTGAAAGAAACTTCTCAAAGGGAAAGAACAACTGGGATAGGGGGAAGGAGAAAAGAAAGAAGGAAAAATATTATATATGTACAAGATAAATAACTATACTACTAATCTCAGCTCATCAAAAAGAGTGGTTTGTGCTTTCTTTGATTGTTTAGTCATTTTTTTCATGCTTATATTTTATATTCTGAAAACCTACTTCAAAGATAAAAACACACAATATATTAACCATTGTTAATCTCCTATTATTTTGCTTTGAAATTTTGTGTCATCGTTTTTTTTTTCACTTTAAAATAATACAAAACGTAGAAGATTATCATCTATGAATATGATGGCCAGTTGCTGGGGGCGGGGAGTAATCCATGCGCAAACACACTCTGATCTAAGAGCTATGCTGAGCAACTTTAGGACTGGAAGTGAAAGCGAAGCATGCTGTGCAAACATAACTTTAACTCTAACCATAAAATGCCCTGGTCTACCAAAGAACTGGACTTTTTACCCTATGCTCATTTGTGCTTTAGTGCATATGGAGATTTAGTTTTTTTAAGCTGTTTGCTTTTAATACATGCAGAGTATGACTGGCTCACTCCTTTAATGTGTCTCCAACCCCTGACTGTTCTCAGGATACTGTGCCATAGTTGAAAGCACAGCAGCCTGAGGTGGGCGGAGAGCTCTGATGACTTGCTGAGGGCTGTGAAGCATCAGTCTTGGCTTTATCCCGTCTCTGTCATTTCCTTTTCCATGGTTCTCTTTCTTGTCTCTTTCTTGTGGGCCACTTGCTCCTTGCTCTGTTTATATATTGCCGCCCTTTGTGGGAGGAAACTAGAAGCTTCTGCACAGCAACAGACACAGTTATCAGCTTGAAGAGACACCCCGCGGGTTTGGGGGAAATATTTTCACAAAGTACAGGCAATAAGTGGAATAGTATCCAAAATAAGGAACTCAAGCAATGTAACAGCAGGAACAAAATGGGCAAAGGACCTGAATGGCTATTTCTCAAAAGCAGACAAATGCTGAACACTTCTATTTATAGGTGAAATTAGAATTAAAACTGTAATGATATATCACTTTATAGCTGCTAAAAAGGCTACTATAAAAAAGATGAATAACTATGTGTTGGCAAAGTTGTGCAGAAACTGCCAGCTTGGCACAGTGTCTGTGGATATACAACTAGTGGAGCCATCTTGAAAATGCCATGGCAGTTCCTCAAGAGGCTGAAATTAGAATTATCACAGGACATAGCCATCCTACTGCAGAATGCACATTCAGAAAATTAGAGCTGGTGTATTCACAGATGTCTGCACTCCTACATTCACTCCAGGGTTATCTGCAATACCCAAAGTATGGGAAGTAAGCCAAGTGCCCCTCACAGATGGATAAAGGGAGGAAATGTTGTATAAAATGAACAGTGGAATACTACACACCTGTAAAAATAAGGAAATTCTGTCACTGAACAGTGTGGCTGGAACTGAAGTACGTTATGCTGAATAAAATAAGCAAAGCACAGAAAAACAAACGGGGCATGGTGTTACTTATACGTCGAGTCTAAAAGTCTGAAACTCACAGGAGCAGAGAGGGAAGGTAGCTACCAGCGGCTGAACGGGAAAGGAAGTGGTGGAGAAAAGGCAGCTGTTGATCAAAGGACACTCAGTTTCGGTCTGGCTGGAGGAGTCAGTCAGTGCTGTGGCCATCGCCTTGCAAGGTGATCACATTTAGCACTAATTTATTGTATATGTCAGTGTTGTTGATAGGTCAGATGTTTCTTCCTTTTTACCCAGATATATGGTAAAGTGGAGAGATGAAAGACACAGTAATTTGTGTAATTTAATCTTTATACATTGCGTGTGTGGGTCAAAATCTCATGCTGTACTGATAGACATGTCTATTGTTTGTCCACTTGATCACTTTCAAAATCTAGTTCAGAATTATTTTCACACAATGAGTTCAGTAGTGTTTGATTTGCATTGTTCATTCTCTCTACACAACAGCTCTTTTTTATTTCATTATAAGTTTCTGAAGTTTAATTGATTTTTTGTCAACTTATAAGCGTTTTTAGTGGAAAAAGTATGTTCTCCACAGCACATGGGTTGTCATATAGGACAGCAAGGGGGCATTACAGGATGTCACTAACATTCTTGTCAGTGGACCCCATTGCTCCACTGGCTGCTCCCGAAGGTGCCTCACAGGATGATTTGTATTCTTTCAAGGAAAAACTCCTTCTACTCATTTATTTTTGTTTCTGAGCAAGGCTCTCTGATATAACTTTTTTCATAGGTTTTCTGCCAAGTACAACTTGTTAGCAAGACTTATTTACTATTCTAAGCATAAATGTTAGGAAATTATAGGTTAAAACTACACTTGCTTGGTATTTGCCAAGAACATGTTTATAACATGAAGTTTCTGTCACCATCTCCTCCATAAAGACCACCAGGAAAGAGCTACATTTTATATCTGGAAACAATTTGGAACTGAATGTAAGACTGGAGATCCTCTCTCAGTTTTGGTAATTAGTTGTTCTTTCTAATTCCATAAATTCATTATTATCCTAATTTAAGAACAAACAACTCTCAAGTGGTACCCCAGGATTCTCCAATCTCCTAAAATCACAATTGTGTTTTAGTCAATTTGGGGACCAAAGCAGAAGAAGCCTTCATTTGGACAGTGTTCAAGTTCACTTTAAAAAATATTTCACCTTCACAAAGAAAAGTTTTAGTGTATTGGGGAAAGATATAAAGTCCTGGCAACTGTTGAATTTTGTTAATAATAAAGATAGAAAAATGTCTTTTGTGAGCAAATGTATTTTAAAGTCTGATATTCTAACCCCTTTTCTTTGAGTTTTTTAGTGAAGAGATTTAGGATAGAAAAGGCAAGAAAAATATTTTATATAATTTTCTTTCTTTCCTCTGATGAATTCTCTAAAAAAAATGTTCAGGGAGAGAAACATTCATTCTTCCATCTTCCCACTTTGTATTTTTAATCTGGTTTAATTTTTCCACTGCACTTTTTTATTTTGTGTCATAGAATGAAATACTAACTCTACTTAACTGCGGTCTTCCTAATAAGAGTTTGGAATTTGGCTCTTCGCCTTTTAATATCCTAAATGCAAAATCTTGAAAATGCTCACTTGGAAGGAGAAATATGACAGTAAACAAAAAGAAACTTTGTTACTTTTCAGACTATATAAATCACCAGATTTATACATCTAACAATTTGCTTCCTGAGGACCAGCTATTCTTATAATTCAATTGTATGCCTTCTATTACTTAAACATGAAGATAGAAATATGAGGTACAGTTGGATCCAATGCTCTGCTAATGGCTCCCGGCCTACACGGTGGAGGATGTGTCATGGCGGAGAAGGGTGGTGGAGCTTGTCCATAACTTCTTGTTCAGGGCTGGCCTGAGGAAGCAAAACATTCTCTCATGTTTATATGATAGTGATTGATTCTTTTTGGTGTGTTGAGCCAGAATTTAGTGAGCTATTTGCTGCAATGTTATTTTCTTTAAAATAAAATAAACGTGTTTGACTTTCCTTGTTAACTTTGATTTATGTTAACTTTGATTTTAAAAGAATTTCATTAAAACATTTTTATACAAAATCTCTAGGAAAGACTCAATATTGGGCTAAATATTTTACTGTTAGAGATGGCTTTAAGAAAGATGTTAGAAGGTAAATTACTTCTTAACTTACTAATAAGAGTGACAAAAATTCAAAAGATAGCTCCAACTGTTGACAAATGATGTGGATCTACTCGGGCTACCCATTATGGGTGGTAGAACTGTAGCCAAATCACGTAGTACTAGCTACTGTAGTTAAACAGAGCATTTTTCTCCTTGGTATTACCTGAGACAATGGATCCGCTTGCTCAGCAGAAGACGTGTGCTTCATAGTCGTCTTCCTGAGAATTCAGTAGCTGTTTGGAATGATGAGAGATTGTTCCAGGGGCAACAGGCTAGCTCCAAAACACTGTGATATTCGCTTCTAGGCTCATCTCTCTCAGAAGGTTTCTTTCCCAAGTTTATTGTGTTCTGCATTTCCGTATAGATGCAAAGGTGGTAACTTCTCCAACTTTTATTTGCTATACACGCTGATGTTCACAGCCAAGAAAAACAAAAGAAAAGCTTTCTTGGGAATGTGTATGGATTTATACCTATCCAAGGTACACTCCAACAGTGCCACATATCTCCTGTTTATTGTTTGAATGTTGTTCTTTTAAAAGCTTGAAAAAAAACCAGTCAATTTTGAGGTTCTTGGTAGAAATTAGATAAATCTTTCGGCTGGCCTTGCCGCACGCAGCCTTTTCCTTTCCTGCAGCCTTGCTGAGGGTGAGCCACCTGGACACAGGGAAACTTCTTATTCCAGTGCGACTCTCTCGGTGCAGCCATCCATGGGCTCCAGCTCCGAAGCCAAAGGCGACAGGTGGCAATGCCATGGCTCTGGCTGTACCATCTCCCCCATGGGCATCATTTGACAGACACACACCCCAGGACGGTGTTTCCAGAGCCTCATGCATAGCGTCTCATCCCTCGATTTCATCAGGTTCATTTTCCATAAATACTACAAATGCCAGTATCACAGCAAATCCCTTTCTCTTCCTTTGTGCCCACCCGCCCTTGCCAACTTGCCACATACTGACTGGGCTGACTGAACATTTTAATTCTTAGAAAATGAAAGACAGCTTTTTAGGCACAGGTGGGGCGTGGACCTGCATTTGCGGCCTTCTTTCAGATCTCCTTAAACCACTGCAAGGTTCTCGGATCGCCAGGCATACGCAAGGCCTCTGGTTTCGCCTCGTATATGTGTACGGCAGATTTGGGTGGGGTTGAAAGACTTGTCAATTTCTTTCATAAGAAACAGTTTCCTAGCCGGGTGTGATGGCTCACGCCTGTAATCCCAGCACTTGGGAGGCTGAGGCAGGAGGATCGTTGTGAGTTCGAGACCAGCCTGGGCTACAAAGTGAGTTCAAGGCCAGCCTGAACTGCACAGTGAGACCCTGTCTCAAAAAAACAAAAAGAAAAAAGAAACAGTTTCCTGAGACTTGATTTTTAGCAGAGACCACAGGAAAGAGCAGAACCTACAAACCTTAAGTGTGATAATTTTAAATGTAAAATCTTTTATATTTTCAAAGAATGTGACAAACAGTGACAGACCTGGGGAGCTAAGTGTTACTCTGTCTCACTGAGATCCAAGGAAAGGAAGTAGCCTGCAGAGATTAAAGATTTCCCCGGGGGATCCACTGCCTAAAACACTATAATGATAAAATGATGGCAAACAAAGTGTCCAGATATAATGAGGGATTTTAATTGTTTTCCATTATTATTGGTTTCATTTTTAATTTTTAAACTGTAAAATTATTCTTACAGAAACATTCAAGCATTTCACATAAAAAGATGTTTGGTAAGGATTGTGCAGTGCTCGGAAGCTGTGAAAATCTATTTACACTCTGAAGACATCTGTGGCCTCCAGCAGAGGTCCGGCTATCTCTTCTATATTTGCCTTCCAGTGAAAACATAGAAGAGCGGATTTCCCATCTGTACTGCAGTGCAAAGCTATAATCTTGGGAAGAAATGAGTAAACACATTACTGAACAGCAACATAGAAGAAGAGACACAATTATCTGGTCATTTTAGTAAAAACTACAGAGAATTGACCATACTATTGCAGCTTTGGGCTTATGCATATCTATCTCTTTGTCTCTCTCTCTGAATATCACAGGATAAATAATTATCCTGTGATATTCTAGGCACAAAATTATCTCTGTCTTTCTCTCCATATAAGTTTTATTTATTCCAAAATTAAACCATGTCTCTAACTCTCTGATTAATAGATATAAACAAACTGCTACGGATTGTATCTAAATGTCCCTCCAAACCCTCATGTGGTGACAGGTGGGGTTTTTTGGAGGTGGCCAGAGCTGTGATCTGGGAATAAAGATGTGATCCTGAGATTAACAGATGATGTTAGCATTAAGGTCCCCTCACCCTGGGTGTAAGCATGGATAGAATGTGAGGGACAGAAAGCGGGCCAGTCTGTCTAGCAAACCTATGATCCGCTGACAGTGTCCCTACACAGTAAGCAGCTAAAGTAGATATTTTTAAAATATTTTTTGAATTACCACCAAGTCACCACTAGGAAAAAAAATATTTAGAATAGTTCTATTTTTTTTCTCCAATTCTTATGCTTCTTCTACTGTAACACCGAACTGTTCATAAAGGATTTAATAAGGAATTGGTAATTTGAACTACTTGAAAAGAATAATACTAAACCAGATGAAAAGCTTTCTCAGAAGAAAATTTTAGCCAGGCAGGGTGACATGTGCCTACAGTACCACTTGGGAGACTGAGGAAAGAGGATTACCACTAAAGGCCATCCTGAACCACATAGCCAGATCCTTTTTCAAAAACTAAAAGAGAGAGAGAAAGAGAGAGAGAGAGATTAGTCTTTATGGCAACCATTTGATGTGGAAGACTCCTTGGATGATCAGCAATTTCAAAGTAGTTCTCATATAAACCATATGGTTATCATTTCAGAGGACCACAAATTAACTTTTCTAATATGACTTGGACCTACCCATATGTACCGTATTAGAAATTAAATCAGGATACTTAAAATATTTATTAAATGATACACTTAAAAACAACACTAGTAAAACTATTAGAAGTTAAGCAAAATGGTATTTATCCTAAAATAATAATTTTCTAAAATATGCACACAAGTAAGAAGAATGACACATTCTCATGCCTGTAAATCTCTTAATAAAAGATGGCTGGAATTTTATGTGTACTTATACATTGAATCGGTTCAATGCTTTGTATCTGGAGGAAATTTTGACCCCCAAGATATGTATTTATAAATGGAAGAAATATTTTAACATAACTCATATATTAATTCCCTGGTTTACCAAAACTTTAAAAGCAATTGTTTCTTAAGGACTGATTATAATGTGAAAACTGAAGTCCTATCAATGGACCAATAAATTTATATGATCTCATACATGAAGATCCATTGGTTGTTGATTGTGTGATATCATGTTTTGGTAATCTAAAACAATTCATTGATTTACTCTCTTCTCATAATATTTATTTACTTTTTTCTTACAAGTATGTATTTCTTTTGTTTTATTAAGTATTTTGAATAAAACACTTGTTCATCATAAAATGTCCAAATGGTTTATAGTTTCATAACATTTGTTACTGTGCACAGTGATCTGAACAGAAATGTCTTTGACTATCAGGAATCTCTCAGATTCACAGGAGCAGACACAAGTCTTCCAGTTCTCTTCACCTGAATATTTTAAGTACAATGTTCTCATTATTGCTTGCTCTTCTTGAAACAGCAACTCACCTCAGTTACTTGTAATAAACTGACTACCAGGTGTCCAGGTGTTAGCACCAATGGGATTGTCTGATGGTCACTTTTAAGTAAAAACGGCATGCTTCGAGAAAGGGTGGTGGCGCTGCCTGCTGCTTACAGGTGCTTACACCCAAGGCTTCACAGTTCAGTGGAGCTGAGATGCTTTGCATGTACTTACTTACCATTTTGCCATCCAAAATAAGGAAAATGTGTGTACTCAAGGTCAAGAATTAATAAAACCAGCATTGGGACTGTCCAGTCAAGGTCGTCCTCGAATGTAATCATTTTCCCCCATTGTGGTGACTCCTAGGAGTCTGGTCTTGACTTGTGCCACAGTGTTTACAGGTTTCCTCACCATCACTTTTGCATTTTAGTGAGAAGTTGAAAACACGCTGTAGCAGGTGCACACTTCGTATTTCTCTTTTTGTTTGTTTTTGGTACTGGGAATCAAACTCAGGACCTCACGCTTGCCAGGCAAGTGCTGTGCCTCTGAGCTAAATCCTCGGTCCTAGTGTCACTCTAAAGGATTAAGTGAGTCAGCAGGTGAAAAACACTTCTGCATGCATAACTTCCAGTTATCTTATGGACTCACTGTATGGAACTGATTTAAAAAATCTATTCACAAGTAGCAGAAACTATACAAAGATAAAAACACAGGAAAGCAGTCCATTCTACTTTTTAATGAAAATCAAGAAACACCTGAAATAAGAGGTATCACATCTGTTGTGATCAGGAATTTTTAAGGAAAAAAATTCCCTACAGGGCACAAATTTAGAGAGTTATTATATAATAGTCACTCAGAATCAAACAAGAAAAGTGCAGGAAATCTGTCCACTCAAGACCTCAAGAAATCTAGCTGAGGGCCTGACTGCCACAGCAACATTCCGCATGAGTCCATCTGAAGACCTAGAGCCCATGACAATGTCTCGTACAAGTCTGTAACAAGGATCTGCACTGGGAAGGTTCAAAGGTCAGCATCAGAAGCTAGAAAGTCTGCACTAGTGGGATGAAGGATCTGTGCCAGCAGGCTGAGGGATCTGCACTAGAGCCAGGAAGCAACGCTAAAGTAAGGATCAGAGCTCCCCTAGAGTGAACTATATCCATTCTCAGCAATAAAAAGGTCCCAAACTCCTCTGATGATAAGAACAGCCAAACTCATATCAAGAAAAAAGCATGGCAAGCTCCTCCAGGAGAACCCATGGCAACAGGAGAACCAATAATACCCAGGAGAACCAACAATACCTCTTCCTCTCCAGTTCTCCTTTTTTGTGCTGGCAGCAATCCTCAGGTAGGCCGTCCACACTCAGCACCACATTGATTTAGTTCAGCTGGTGTTCACGTTGACCAGTGTCGATCCACTGCAGCACCTAATGTCTCCTGTCTGCTTTACATGTCTTCCTTTACTGCCTTTTGCATTCCACCCTTAGCCTTGTATGCTTGGGTGGCTGGTTGGCTCGTCTTGTGATATGGCTGAAAGGCTTTGGGGGTTAGAAGCACAGAAGGCAGCCTTGCAGTACTTCAGTAGAGGCTGCAGTGCAGTCAGGTGGCTGTAGCAGGTGAGCAGGACCCACTGAGTGAGGAGACTTATTGACCATGGGTGCAGAACAGCCCTGGAGCCCAAGGCAGGATCAGGCCCAGGTCCGAACACAGCGTTAATCTTCTGATAGGAGAATGTGTGAAATCTGCTGTTGGCATCAGCTTCATTCCACAAGATGGAACAGGGCCATATGGGCCAGCTATCGAAGGAGACTTAGACGAATGGCAGCAGTTGACTCTGGGCACTGCCTTCCTGTTCTTGCAATGACCCTTGCTGTTGGCTGGACATGCCTCCTCTGAGTTTTCCAAAGCACCCTTTTCTCCTTGAGTACTCTTTTGTACTTCTTCTCTTTCTTTGCTTTTTCTCTTTCTCCTTTTTTGCTGTTTCTGCTCTGTTATAAACAGTAATCTTCACATCCACCAGTTTTCCTTGCAATTCATTCATTGATGGGGACAAGCAAGAAGCCACGGGAAACACCGTTGGCCCCTAACTTATCTCACAACAGGGTTGGGCTCTGAATTATTCTGGATGCATTAATTAAATGTAAAGCACTCTGTGATTTTAAACAGAAGTGATAATAAAGAACAAAACTTAAGGCTTTAAGAAAAAGGGTTTATAGAAGACAAGGCACCTGGTCTACTGTTTAAGAAATGATACCAATGAGAGCAAAGACATAGCACAAGATGCTGATTTTGTGGGAGCACACACCAAGTTAGTGTCAGTCCCATGAAGCCTTAAAGTGAGGCAGCATAGGTGGATTTTGACATTTGAAGTGGAATAATCATGGAGGAATGATTGACAAAATGATCCAGCTCCTGCTTCAGGATACTCCAGTGGCAGAGGAGCTCACAAATTAAGGGCATGTGACAAGAAACAATTAAATAAAATATAATTCATATGCAAGAAGATGAAGGACTAAGTGAAGGAAAAAAATTAAGAGCTTTAATTTAGGCAGAAAAACAATTATTGTGAATCACTGGAAGAAGAAATATTGCTGTAATACCCTTTTCAATAACGTAATAACACTTGCCTTCAGGATATTGGACTATGGGGTGCTCTGTGCACATTTGGACATAGCTCTCACAGTTTCCTTCCCAGGAGAAGAGTAGAAGTCCCCGAAAGTAGGTTACTAGCCACAAAGGGAAGCATCTCTCAGAAGGCAAATATGTTTTTTTCACTAAACACCTCCATTCTATTCAACAGCAAGTGAGAAATGCATTCTATCTCTGTTCTAAACTCCTGCAAATCACAGCAACAAGAATTTCAAGACACGAGGCTTCATACTGTGGCATTTTAATTCCTACTTGTTGTTAGCCTAATGTAATATCTCACTGGATTGAGGCTTCTGATTAGCATAACCCTTCACAGCTTGTCTTAGGAGCACTGTCAACCCTAGGATAATTGTAACAGCTATTTTTAAAGTGCTGTAATTAAAAATAGCTTTGCAGTAGGACTGGCTGATTGTCCTACTGCATTTCCATTTTAAGCATGCATCAATATTGCTGTTTAGATCACAGATCTAGGTCATCCCACGATTAAAATATTTTCAATGTGTAACAATGTAATATCAAGCACTGGAACAAGTCATTTAAAACCGTGTGTGCCAGTAATCCCAGAACTCTGAGCGGTTGAGCGGGAGGACCTCAAGTTTGAGCCATTCCCTGGCAGTTAGTGAGACTGTGTCTAAAAATGCAATTTTAAAGCAGATCTGGTAATACAGTCCAATGCACTGGATTCAATTTCCAGTAGTACAGCAAGTACTTTAAAATCATTATCTAATGTACTTTTACTTTTCCAGGGACTCTAAAAGGCTGCAGAGGAGAAGAGCGGATATAGAGAGGTTAGGCCTCCTGCCTGCCATGATGCGGGGTCAGGGACAAAGCTGGACCTGCCCTTGGGGTTTTCTGAGTCCAGGGTCCATGCTTATCCCTCCTGAGAACATATTCCTACTGTATTATAAATACTCGTGCAAAACAAAGATGGAATAATATTGAAATCTCAAGAATACTACCTACATGCTTTGACATTATGGTATTGTAAATGAGGTTAAATAATTTTGCTTGCATTTATTCAGTGAATTAGGTCAATATTGTTCATAATAAAGAAATGATTTAAACATTTATTTGCCTAGCACTGTGGGAAATAACTTTTGGCTGAAGCATCTCTTTTAATATGGGCATAGGGACTGTCAATATATGGTAAATTTTAAAAAGTCTAGAGAGCATCCTCCCGTAACACATAGGCCAGATCTATGATTCGACTGTGACCAATGTGACCAGAAGTGTGAGGCATGCAGATCCCATCGCAGGGAGCGGTAATAATGGATCTTTCCGCCAACAGTTTCCCAGGCCTCCCTGTCTCCCTGTCATTTCCACGCAACTGTAAGAGACTCCGTCAGATCTTAGGGATCCCCTCCACCCTTCTATAAAAGGTCTTCTTGTAGAAGTCAAATGATGCGGCAGGCATAGTTTGGCTGCTAAAGACTGTACCATTGCCATCAATCAGCTACAAATCCAGGGTGGGTAGAGGGAATGCTGAGAAGATACAGGGAAGTCCCAAGTCAGGGGATCCTGAGATATGAGTATGGGAGGCCAGGTGTGGTCTCTTCCAGTAAACCTTCTGAAAGCAGGCATCTTTCTTCAGCCAGCAGCAGTTGTGTCGGTAATTCACTCAAAGCATAAGGAGAGTCACTCAGTGAAAGGGGTTTGGATGCAAGAATTAGGGTGGATTGGGAAACCAGGAACTGGGCACAGGCCCTGACTAGAAACCAACGAAGAGACAAGAGCATAGTCCAAAATTCGCAAGGAACTGGACTCCTCCAATCACGGAATGATTTTGGAAGTGCGGTCCTCCCTAGAGCTGCCGGGAAGGAGGACGTCTCTCTACCAGCTTTCTGTTGGCTCAGGGTACTCAGCCGCGCCCACCTAGAGTTCCCACCTACATCACGGAGTGCTGCTGAGAGGCTGTTGCTGTCAGCTGCCATATTCATGATACGCTAATGCGTAATGACAGAAATCTCAGCACAAGCAGGATTCATGTCAATAGCTTTTAATCTTGCCCAAATGCATTTTAGCTCAACAATTAAAACATTGATTTTAGAGGTAACCTTTTAAAAATTCCCAGAGTATGATTTAGTACACTGATATTCTAATTCTGGTAAAGACAAATCATAGCCAACACAACACTTACGGGCGGAGCCCTTCTAACACACAAACTTTCTGCCTAATTAGGTCTGTGTGGTGACCATTTCGGTACCACCTGCTATGCTGATTTCTCAAGGACTTGAATCAAAAGCACGAAGGATGGCACAGCAGTCCAGTATGTGTCCTTTCCACAGGGCGCCGTCTTTCTGATGCTCTCCGCTATTAATAAGACTATGAATCTCCTAGAGAAAGTAGAACTGAGAAGCTTAGGGCTCATACCAATATTATTTTTCTGCTAAAATTTCTCTGCCTTTTTACTCATTAAATCCTCACGTTGTATATATACCTTGCATTATAATTCTTAATAATGTGGCTGCCCTTTAAAACAAAATAATTGTTTTCCCAGACGTTTGAGTAATTAATTGGGCTCGAACAGTGCCTTTTGTACTTCATCACATTCTTGCCTTGTCACTTCCTTTCTTACCTCTTTATGTCACCAAGGAGAATGTCATTGCAGTTGGGAAAGTGCAGTGAAGTGACTTTCCAGGCACTGTTCAGACCCTTCTCAGCTGGTGGCAGAGCACTCTGAAGCTCAGAGACCACACTCTTCAGGAACTGACGCCAAGGAGGTGTTCTCGGCCCACTTCGTGACCCAGGAAATGGTACCAAACTGGCTGAAGGTCAGCTCAATGCAGAGTCAAGAAAAAGTGTGTGTGTTGTGTGTGTGTGTGTGTGTGTGCACGCACGTGTGTGTGGCTCTTAGCCTTGTTTTTCCTCTGCTCTTGAGGATGTTTCAGGAATATTCTCAGAAAATCCCCTCTTCCCCCACCCCCCAAGAGAAGGTAGAGTTCCTACAAGATGTATCTGACATGTTTACTCATTCTCAAACTGAAGCAATGGAGTGAACTCATATTTTTTGTTTGTTTGTAATTTATTTATTTATTTTTTATTGTACTGGGGATTGAACTCACGACCTCATATTTGCCAGGCAGGCACTGTGCTAAGCTGCATCCCAGCCCCAATCTTAGTTTTAAGGAGAGTTACTATTATTGTATACTTCATCCAACACTAAGCCTTGCTCATGAGTTACTCTTCTGACACAGTTGGGGTAAAACAGGAACTTTGTGACTCCAAAGAAGCCAACTGGACTCACTTCCTTTTTCATGGCAGTGATCCAGTGGCCAGCTTCTCTTCCCCACTGGGAGAAGTACACTCAGTCATCACTTACGAACCATTTTAATCATTCTAAATCTACAACCATTTGAAATTGACTGTCCACGGTGTCAGAAATCAAGAGCTTGCCTCTTAATATGACTGAATTTACTAAGGAGCAAGCAAATGTATAGATCACTAGTGTTTTCAAGGCCAGGACAAAATATACAGGAAGGACTCCCTTATGGATTTGTACAATCCACATTTGACAATGGAGAACAAATGATATCTGATCTTGGAGGGCAATGGGGAAGAGACCAAGAGCTAAATTTGGTAATTACTGCAGGCTTGGAGTAAGCATTCCTTACCATAATCTCATGAAATAAAAAGTTACTGCACCGAATCCACAATTGAGAAAATTCAAACAAATTGAGATCAAATAACTAACTGGATATTCAATAACATAAAAATGAGCCTTAAATATTACAAATAAGTAGTGGCTCATGCTTTTAATTCCAGTTACTTCGTAGGCTGACGTAGGAGAATTGCATGTTCAAGGCTACTCTGGGTAGCTTGGTGGAAACTTGTCTCAAAATAAAAGTCTGGGGATGTAATTTAGTTACAGAGCATTTGTGAAACCCAGAATGAAATCTCTATGCAACTAAACAAATCCAAAGCAAACAAAATAAAGCACAATTAAGTAGATGACAAACACACTGAATTTTTCAGAAAAAGAGCGAACAAGAAATGTCTTTCATTGCTTAAAAATGGCAAGTTGTGAAATTCATTATAGATGTTGGACTCTGTATCTTCACTTCTGGTACACTTACTCTTTCTGTAGATGGAATGGAATGATTGAAAAATTGGAAAAAAATATTATAAAGACTTTAGCATCAGCTCCAAATGTCTAACCAAGTAAATGGTGTAGAAGAGGTGTGGTATTGGTCCTGACAACAGATTCACCAAGGCTACTTGCAGTGACAGTCCATTTTTTCGGATGCAATTTTTTTATACCATACATCAGCTCTACCGTTAATGGTGTGTTGAATTCTAAGCAGATTAGAGAAGGATATTATATTTGCCTTACATACTTAATACATTGTTTGCACCTCAATTTTCAGAGCATAACATGTTGATATTTTGCTATACTCTTTCATTTACACTAAAAATATTCTCAAACTCATTTATTTTCTAATACAGACAAGAAAGGTTTGTTAAATGTCCACTTAGTCATTAGGAATAAGCCTACTACATCCTGGCCATCGGCAAGGAATCATGACTAGCTTGCACTGAGTAATGTTTAGATCATCAAAGACAATGACTTGGTTCAATCTTGCAGCCCTGTGTGTCTACACTCATCATAAAGTGCACACTGAGAAGTGTATTTAATGGAAATCGTGTGAAACTGGAAATGCATTTCAGTTAATGAAGTCTTTATTCTTGCACACACATTCACTCAGCAGATGCTGGGAAAGATTAAACTCTGGGGATGGAGTAAAGGGAAACACATCAGATCCCAGTCCCCCCAAACACTATACATTGATTTGCTTATAATTACTGTACATTTTGCCAGAAAACAAAGTGTCTTCTACAGATGTACAATAGAGAGGTCAGGGTCTTGGAAGTCATTGACAATATGCTCCAAAAGTGACTCTGTTATGCAATCAGAAATAGAAATGAGTGTTTACCAGGGCAAATAAAAATTGTGGGAAGTAGAGTAGGCACATTCCTGTTTGCAGTAGTAGCTGAGGAGATTCTGGGCTTCCGAGAAGAGGAAATACATTAGGCTAGAAGTCAACCTGGACTGAATCCTAGTGTCCTTCCCAAAATGCAAACGATGAGTCCTCCTCGCCCGCTCTGTGATGGTATTGGGAGGGGCGACTTGAAGAAGTGATTAGAGATAAAGACAATCAAAGAGGACTTCTTTTTCCCTCTGACTGCTGCCAGGTGGAGATACCAAAAGACCCCGTTTCTATAAGTTTAGAAATGAGCCCTCACCAGACCCCAGGTGTTTAGGTGCCCTAGTGCTGAACTTTCCAATTTCCAGAGTGAGAGAAATGAGTGGTTGCTTAAGCCCCTCATCTGGTAACGTATGTGTTATAGGGACTCAAATAGGTCAAAACAAGGCCAGAAACAGGAGGGAACTGCAGATACGATCAGGGAACCCTGGTGCAGGACTGCACTTGGAGGTTTGTCTTTATTGCAAAATGCACACCACATGCAGGGTTTTCCCGCCTAGAGGGGAACTGACTTAATTATTGTTATTCATACCAGTGAGGCCTTCTGTGCCTGTGCTTCAGTGAAGCATAGATTAAACCTGGAGACAGGACCAATAGTTTTTTGTTGTTGTTGTTGTTTTCCATCATTAAATCAGGCTTCAGAGTCAAAGTCGGTTTTGAATCACATTCCTAATACAAAAATTTTCATTTAAAGTAAATGAGAACAATGTGTCATTATTCACTTCTCGCTTGATGAAGTAGAGCGCTGATATATGGTGGACCGTGTCCCTCAAAAACAAATGTTTTATCGTAGTTTAGAATCAGGGATTTTATAAATGTAATCAAATTAAGATGCGGTCATTAGGGTGGGGTCTAATCTTAGAGACCAAGAAAGAAACACAGAGAGCGTGTCTTGTGACAGTAAAGGCAGGAATTGGAGTGACCGTGTTTTCTAGCAAAGTTAGGAAGAAGCAGCAAAGGATTCTGCCTAGGGTTGCAGAGGACGTAGGACACTGAGAATGAAAACTCCTTGATTTTGGATTTCCAGCTTCCAGGGTCCTAAGAAATGAGATTGTTGCTGTGTTAAGTGCCTCTGGTCGTTTTAACTTGTAGTGGAAATCATAGGAAACTAATAAAAGCCCTATCCATGTTGCAATAGCTACTGGTTTTTTACTCTACTTCAGAGTACTCAAAAACAATCATGGAAGAAAAGAAAAAAAGTCAGTTCAGTGCAGTCATTAAAAAAATAAGAAATCATGAAAAATATAGAAATTGCAGATCTTAATTCTTAAAATTCTGTAATCAAACTAGGTGGAAAATTATTGAAATGAGGTACCAACAATGATCTTTCTAAAACCCTGCAGAGACGTGAACATACTGAATTTTTCCTTCCTAGTAACTCATAGAAATCCTCAGAAAAAGGAAATATTTCAAACATGCTGTAAGACTTAGCTGGCGCCCTTCAGAAGGAGTGCTGAGCCTCTCAGGGTGCAAAGCTGAAGACAGAGCCATTTACTATTCCGCTCAATGATTGTCCATGCCCAAAACACGTTTCCGGTTCAATAATTACGTCAATTTAGTGAAATAACAAAGCATGGTTGTGAGTTTTAATTAATATTAAAATGACCAAATGTTATTTTAGAAGGATTATGTTTTTGTTCTCTATTTAAAGCATAATTTTTTAAAATCTTCCAAAACTAGTCTTTGGAAAAAAGTAAGATATTTTCCTCTTAAAATTCTCATTTTTGTACTCCTAATTAAATACAATGAGATGCTTCAAGAGCCAATGGTTTCTCTTTTATGACTTTATTCCTTCTGAGAAAATTATAGGAAGAAAAAAATTTTTTTTTCCTTAGAAATGAAGTAGCTGATGCATCACGTTTTCCCGAGGCTGTGACGCGGATGAGCTGTAATTCTCATCTTCCACCCAGTGTCTCTGGACGCTGCCGGACTGGGACAGGGCAATTAGCAGAGCAGATGCTAGTGTTTAATGGCAGCATGTTACTTACTCATTCCAAAGGAAGTTCGTGCTCCCAGCAAGAGGCAAGAATGCAATGAGACTTTTCTGAATTATTGTTTCTTGTAAAGTTGTTCATAGTCAGTACAAGTCTGAAAGCTCCTAAATAATTGTTAATAAATTTCTAAGTATAAAAACTGACATGATAAGCTTATATTTTCCCCTGAGCTTAGGACAATTTTAAAGAAAAGGTTCTGCATTATCATTTACATTGATACAAAACAGATCCTAGTCAAGCAACAAAGTTCCAAATGTATAATTGCTTTGTATTCTAATGGCTGTTTTTAAGCTGTAATTCAAAGAGAGAAATAGAGGAAAATAATTAAAACTGCACCAATTGTGTTCTTTTGAAACCTCTGAAATACTATCAGTGCTGAGAGCTGGTATCTTTTTCTCAAAAATACACCATGATTAATAGGACAAATTATGCTAATGATAATGCTGAAACTGGCTCTATTGACCTCAGGGAAAAAAAATTTAATGACAATGTTTTGCAAATGAAGTTTCTCTGAGATCAATTCCAGGGAAACCAGTCAGCAGCCAACTGGCTGGGGCTATGTTCTTATACATAAATACAGTTTGTTTCTAAATCACTTGGATTTCTATATTAGATGCCAAGCTGGAAAGAACAAATATATACTCTAAAAACTTATAGATGGAGGTAATAGCATCAAAATGATAGGCTTTTGTTACATACAGAAAGTTAAATCTCTTAGAATGAATTTAATATGAAATTAGCAGTGATTCCACTTTAGGCAAATCTTTCTCTCTTGTCTAAAACAACTTAAAAACAGAATAGTAATGGACATCAGTAAAATATATGAAAATAATCCCTGCGAGAGAAAAACAAATCTGGTAACTCTTATGGGTGCCTAAAAATAGGAAGGAATTAGAAAAATTGGGAAAGGAAATGAATAGATATTTCTAAAAAAAAAAAAAAAGCACATGTATGCCAATAAACACATCAAAAGCTATCACGAGGTATAAAATGCAAATAAGAAACCAAACGAGACACATTTTACATTCAAAAGGGTCACGCTGTCAAAACACTGAAACAAAACAAACAGACAAATGGAAAATAAGATTTGCCGTAGATACGGAGAAACTGGAAGATTGAACACTATTGCTAGGAATGTAAAATGGTCCACTAGCTGTGGAAAATAGCATGAAGATTTATTAAAATAGTAAAAATAGATTTATCACATAATACAATAATTTACTTCTGAGTATATACCAAAAAGAACAGGCAAACAGGATCTCAGAGAGGTGTTTGTGCAACAGTGGTTCACAGCAATGTTATTCATGGTACCTAAACCTCAGAAGAAGTCCAGCTAACTAAAGGTGGGTGAATTATTTAGCACAATATGCTACATGCCTAACATGGAATATTAGTCTTAACTAGGAAAGAAACACTAGCACGTGCCATACCATGGGTGAATCTTAAGCACATCATGCTCAGTGATTAACACCATCACAAAAAATACAAATACTTTATGATTTCACTTACATGAGACATTTAGAGTAGTAAAACTCATAGAGACAAAGTAGAATGATAGCTATCAGATGGAAAGAAGGACAATGCAGAGTTATTATTTAATGAATACAGAGTTTTAGTTTTGCAAAATGAAAATGAATCCCAGGGATGCATGATCATGATGGTGACAGAAGAATGTCACCAAATCTATTTCATGCTCTCATATCTATACCCAAAATGTTTAATATAGTAAATTTTGTTACATGTACGTACCAAAATAAAATAAATTTGGAAAAGATCAATTATACTTCTATATATCAGAAATAAATATTCAGGAATTGACATTTTTTAAAAATTCCATTGCAGTAGAATGAAAAATATGAAACACTTAGAGATAAACTTTATATTGAGTATTATAAGCCCCATGTCCTGAAACCCTCAAAGCACTGCAGAAATAAATTCAGTAACTAAGTAAAAGTACATAAGGCATTTACAGCTTGGAAGATTCAGTATTGTTAAGATATCAGTTCTCTCAAATTTATTTGGAAATTCAATGCAATCATGACAAATATTTTATAGACCTTAAAAATTTTTTTTTCTTTTGATGAAATGACAAACTGATTGTAAAACTCATGAAAATGCAAGGGAGTTAGCATAGTCAAAACAACTTTGAAAAAGAAGAAAAATAAGGGAAACATATTGTATAATTTTAAAGATTATTATGTAGCTACAGTAACCAAAACAGTTATAGTTTTGGCACCAAAACAGGATTGTAAATCAATGAATAAATACACAGAATGAAAAAAAAGAGATGGGTACATATATAATCCAAATAGATACAAAGACAAGTCAGTGAAATAGAATGAAATTTGTTTTCTTATTTTAAGCAAAAGTTTCTTAGATATGAGAGTAAAAGCATATTTCACAAAAAATAATGTTAAGTTAAATGTTAGCAATGGAGAGCATGGAAAATAAGCATGTAAAAAGATATTCAGCATTGGGAGTCATTCCAGAGACGAGAATGTAAAGCAGAATGAGATGCAATACTTCTCAGCATGTCTGTAGAAAAATGGCAGAGCATGCAGGTGTTGACAAGGATGTAGGGGACTGAGGCTCTCTTATATTACGGGAAGGAGGACACTAGGGTGGTAGAAATGCAAGATGTGTGCAGTAGGTGAATATAAAGTATGTTGAAGATGCCCAAGATTCCACCCATGACGTGGGTGTAGTTATATGAAAGAGGAGTTGCAGTAATTCTAAGATCCAACTCAGTGCACCTAACTTTGGAACTTCCTTGACTGAGAGAGACTGCAGTAGCTCATTTAAAAGGAGATGTCAGGAGTTTAGTACTAGACAGATTTCAGGTTGGTCTCAGAAATCTTCGGGACATCTTGAGAATGCAGTTATACAGTTAAGTCTAGAGTGTGTTTCAAATATAATATGGGTGATACAAGCATAAGATTATTCAGATTCTTTTAATGAGTGTTATATAAAATCATACTACAGAATAGGATCACCAACAAAACCCAAGAACTGAAACCTGGATCATTCTGACATTTAGAGATCAAAACCCTGAAACCAAATCAGGAAAGAAAACTGAAAAGCAGAAGCCAAGAACTGACAGTACCCTACAAGTCAAGTAAACAGTATCGTTCAAACGAAAACGATCGTATCTGTCAGTGGTGCTGAAAGAACAAATTCCATGATAATGCAGAACTGTCAGGAATCTGAAAGGATCCCACTGGTGATGTCTTTCCCCAGAGAAAGAGAAATGTGTGTAGAGTGATGAGAAGAAGCTATAGAAGAAATCTGTAATTTCTAGGCAGCAGTAAAGAGAGGGAGGTATTGGAAATATCTGGTATACAGAACACAAAGCAGTCTCCTGAAGCCAAGATAACCAGTACTGGAGCAAGTGTAGTCAAGCAGTGGCTTTTGTGGTTTGGCATTACCTTTGAATCTTAAGAAATAACGATACATAAGCTTCCAAAAAAGTGAAGAAATTAAAAAAGAGAAGAAAATTACTGAGCCAATATTCTTGACTATGTGAAAGAAGTGGAATCCAAAGCATAACGGGAGGGATTCTTCAGTATTCTTTAGGAATATATTCTTTAATTGATATATGGAAACTATCCTAGTACTTGGATATATGTGCTGATCTGAATATCTGGCTGTTCCATGTTGATGTGTTTATTTTATTGCATCTTTTTATTTCCTTGAAGTAGGAAATTAGGCATCAGTTTAGAGTGAGAGAGAAGGTGATTGATGGTAAGACATGTTCATGTAGGAGAGGAACAAAGTCAAGAAATAAAAGCTGATAATTGTGCCAAATTATCGCCTGCAGTTTATGTTCCCGAGTGTCAGGAAACAATCAACATGTCACATGCTCCTCCCCAGCCATGTCCAGATGCACAAGGGCAGATGTGAGATGGGTAGAGAGCAGAATTTAACTGGTTTGCAGTGCGGAAGTATTTTGAGACCAAGGAGCTGCGAGGGGCTGGAGCAGATTTCAGGGCTGTGGAAACTCCATGGGGTAAGAAGGAAGGAAAGGCATGAGTGGGGAGGGAAGGAAATACCTAAAGTGGTAATGTGGCAAGAATGAAATGTCTAGGGGTGGTCAAAGAAGTGTTTTTACAACTCAGGCTCTGGAGGGAATGCTCTGAGGAGGAAGCCTCCTTACACTGCAAACCGTGGAGGAGCTGCAAGTCCCCGGGAGGACAAGCCCAGAACAGAAACCTGTGGACAGATTTACAGGGTGGACTGAGGCCTGAGATCTTTGAGAAGTTCTTAAAAATCAGAGATCAGGGGTGCTGGGGATTTAGCTCAGCAGCATAAGCTCCTGCCTGGCAAGCAGGAGGTCATGAGTTCAACAATCCCCAGTACCACCCCCATCAGAGGTCAGGATTTTCTGTGTATGGAAATCAACAATAATTAGCACTAGAGAAGTATTAAAATTGGTGAGGAGGAGCTAACACCCATGAACAGAAAGACTTGAAGAGTGGTCCCCATTTGGGAAGAGCAGGTTGATA
Organism: Hydrochoerus hydrochaeris; assembly: GCA_004027455.1. Taxonomy (NCBI): domain Eukaryota; kingdom Metazoa; phylum Chordata; class Mammalia; order Rodentia; family Hydrochaeridae; genus Hydrochoerus; species Hydrochoerus hydrochaeris. Next base: position 89,415 of record PVLA01005123.1, on the reverse strand, counting down.
CAATAGGAGTAGGGTTGTGTCTATGTTGGTGTGTGTATGCTCATTTGAGTGTATAAGAGGGAGGTTGGGGAGGTAAAATACTATAGATAGAGCAGGGAGTAGGGAACCATATTGCCTGTAATCCCAGCATGCTGCGAGGCTGAGACAGAAGGATCATAGGTTCAAGCCCAGCTTGGGCAACTTAGTCTAAAGACCCTGGATTCATTTCCTACAGAGACAGAGACAGACACAGACACAGACAGAGACAGACACAGACACAGACACACAGAGACAGAGACAGAGATAGAGAGAAAATGCTGCAGAGGAAAAAAAGAAGCAGTCCCAGCACCGAAGAGGCTAATTCAGGGAGAAGCCGCATGTTGGAGGCTGCCTGGACTATACTGTGAGTTCTAGGCCGGGCTGAAATACATGAGGATACTTCATCTAAAAAAACCCAAGGAAATGTGTGCTTATTAGTTTATATCATAATATAATGAAAAAGTTATTATACAAAAAAACCAATGTTCAAAATGCTCATTTTCATTTGTCTTAGTGTTCATTTCTTATGATACTAGAACTCAAACCCAGGGTTTTATTAAGATGAATATCTTAATAAATTTTTTCTGATGACTTTAAAACATGTGGTCAATAAGTAATTTATTCTACAATCTGGGAAAATAATTGATGTAAACTGAAATTGTTGAAATGGTACCTCTTCAGCCTGGACTTTAATATAGCAATCCATTTGAAGGAGATTACTCATATAATTTGTAATTTGTAACAAATAAGGTATTAAATCTAGCATAATTGTATTAAACAACTGGATTCCTGAATGCTGCATTTGGGTTTAAAAAAAATCATTGGCTGTGATTGATGAGATTCTACACCACAACTGAAGACTAATATTATAAAACTGAGAACCAAGTATATTCTTGTCTAACTTATTTAATGACTACACAGAAGGATTTTAGAAGTGACAGGCTTGTTGGAAATGACAAACAGAAGTAAAATTACACATAAAATTACACATATTTTCACTCAGGCTTGGATTTCCTTACTGTCCTTGTAGCAAAAGTGTAGGTAAGACTGCATTACATTTTACTCTTAAGAAGTCTATCTCGTGGTTGCTCTATGCACTGCTACCTGTGAGCATATATCCTTTCCATTTAATGTGTGGACTTTTTCATTTTTGGAAATTAATTCTATCAAGCTAATTTGTTATAGAAGCCATTACCTCATGCTAATATTTATCAGGCACAAGGTACATGTCAGGCCTTGTAAACCTGTTACATTATTGTTATTTTATTATTTATTTCTTATAATAAACCTGTTGTTCCTGTTACCATTGTTTCTAACTTAAAGAAGATTTTTTGACTTATGGAAATTGTCTATGACCAGGATTCCTGAATATGAGATTCATTTATAAAACTAACAGCAACAAGAATTTAAAAAGATAAAAAAACAATGGAAACTTTCACACTAAAAGGGGAAAGTACATTGGCAAAATCATGTTAGAAAACAGATATTATCCAGAACTGTCAAAAGTTCATATACTCTATCATCTAAACTATTTCATTTTTGGCATACATATATCATAGACACTCTATACCTGAATAACCTGGACACTGGTGCACACCAGCAAGTTAGCACTAAGCAAAAAGCAAAAGACAGCTCAATCATACAAAAATTGTGAGAAGGATGATCAAGCAATGAATCACTACATAGCACTGGGTGATTTGGTGGGCAGGCTGAATATGACAACCATGACATTGAGTGAAAACAGAGACAGAAAAAGACATATGCTATATAATTCAATAAGGTCAGAAGCAAAAGAAAAAAATGCTACCGCAGGCAAGAAAACTAAGGTGAATTTGAGATAAGGTGATCCCAAGGCAGTGAGTTATACTGGTAACCAGGACAGACACTGGGGGTGGGGGGTTGGGGTTGGGGTCCTGACCAAGCTCTGTGACTTGAACTGGTTGACCAGTATGTCCTCCACAGCTGTATCAGTGTCTGCATTTCACTCACTTCTATATGTCACAAATGAGAAGCTGTATCTAGAATACAAACTCATCTGGTGTAAGAGACAGGGCTGAGCATCCACTCAAAATCCAACTAATTTACAGCAAAAATGAAAACATCCAGTGGTTCACTGAAGAAGCAAATCCAATTGTAAATTGAAAACTGTAATTTTAGGATCCTAGACTTGAAGGGGAATGTTATACTTTCCAGTGCAATTTACTGTCTAACTATGAATCACCTCTATAATATCTCTGCCAGAAGGCACGCAGTTAAGAAAATGGCAAACTAATTCAGAAAGTCAAACTTCATTTTAAAACAAAATTGATATTTAGAAGATAATATTTTTGTGTTAAATTAATTACTGCCCTGTAATTTCTTCATACTAGTGGAAATTTTTCCTGTTAGAAAGAAACTTAAATAATAAAATGAAATTTTATTATGTATTATTTTGTTGCTCCAAATATAGACAAGAGGATGAGTTAAGATCATGGAATACTGTATAAGACACTGAAATCAGATTTTGATTCCACATTTTTAATAAATAAAAATGAAATGTATATTTTGGCATAATAGTATACGAAGGACTAAATGATTATGTCCACATCAAATTCATATGTGAACTGCCAGTCCCTATATTGATGGCATGAGGAGACGACCATTGGGAGGTATTAGGACATAACAATAGAGTCCTCATTACCCAGGTCAGTGCCCTTACAAGAGGAGACTAACCAATTTATTTCGCTTAAGATTATGGACTTGAGATGCATCTATTTAACTTACAATGCCTCATGTTTATCCTTTTTTATGCTAGAGTAGTACTCCCTGGTATATAAATACCGTCAGGCCACACACAAGTTTAATTAGGTTTCACACTGTGTATAAATAAAGAGCAAAATTGAAGACAGATGTGAGGAAGCAGGAAGAGCTTTTTCAGATGGGAGGGGCAGCAAGAGATAGAGGAGGAAGGAGGAAAAGAAAGGAAATTTTTTAAAGACAAGTATTGAAAAAGAAAACAAGTTTTTGCCAATGGGATAGGGTGGATGTCTTGGAGGTGGAGAGGAGAAGAGTTCAAAAAAGGAGGCATTAAAGGTATTGAAATTATCCCATGTGTACTATCTGACCATAGCTCACTGAAATTGGAAATTAATGGCAAAAGAAATTGCAAAATCTGCATATTTACGTGGAAATTAAATAACAACCTTCTGAACAACCAATGGGCTACAGATGAAATTAAAGAAGAAATAAAGCAATACCCACAACTCAGTAAAAATGAGGAAACAACATACTATAATCTGTGGGATGCAATGAAAGCGGTTTTAAGAGGGAAATATATAGCAATAAATTGTCATATCAAGAAAACAGAATGAGCACAAATAAACAACCTAATGCTTCATCTCAAGTGTCTAGAAAAAGAAGAACAAGTTAAACTCAAAGCTCACTGCAGAGAGGAAATTGTAAAGATTAGAGCAGTAATCAATGCAATTGAAATTTTTAAAAATACAAAGAATTAACGAATCAAAAAGATGGTTTTTTGAGAGAATAAACAAAATTAACAAACCTCTAGCTAACCTTAAAAAGAAAAAGAAAGAAAAAAACTCAAATTCATGCAGTAAGGACTGAAAGGGGGGAAATTACTATACACCCCATGGAAATTCAAAAGATCATGAATACCTACTTTGAAAATCTCTACCCATATAGAGTGGAAAACACGGAGGAAATGGGCAGATTTCTAGAAACATATGAAGCACCAAAGCTCAGCCAAGAAGATATAGCAATTTTGAACAACCCAATATCAGCTATTGAAATTGAAAATGTAATTAAAAACTTACCAACAAAGAAAAACCCAGGACCTGATGGATTCACAACTGAATTCTACAAGAAATTTAGAGAAGATTTGTTGCCAATACTCCTTAAACTCTTCAAAGAAATTGAAAAGCAATCCTCCCTAAATCATTCCTGGAGGCAAGTATAACTCTCATACCAGAACCAGAGAAAGACCCACTCAAAAAGGAGAACTATAGGCCAATCTCACTAATGAACATTGATGTCAAGATTCTCAATAAAATGCTGGCAAATAGAATGCAGCAAATCATCAAGAAGATTATACAATAGGTGGGATTCATTCCAGGAATGCAGGGATGGTTTAATATACACAAATCAATAAATGTACCACACCACATCGACAGAGCCAATAACAAAAATCATTGAGATGATCATCTGAATAGATGCAGTAAAAGCTTTTGATAAAGTCCAACACATGTTCATGATAAAAACCCTTCAGAAACTCAGAATACATGGTGTCTACCTCAATCTTATAAAAGCCATCTATGACAAATCAACAGCCAACATTATACCAAATGGACAAAAAAGGAGGCATTAAGGATTAAGGCGTGTTATGTAAATATACAAATCCCCCACAATGGTTATGTACATGTAAAAATCCTTCATTATGTTTTTCAAGCATGTACTAATAAAAATATATAATAAAAAAGAAACTATTAAAAAAGGAAGAAATATAAAATAAATAATGTTTACATGGGAATGCGCTAAGTAGCCTTCTGCAAATTTGAAAGAAAAGTCTCAGCAGAGAGCACACCGAACTATGGGTGAGCTTGGCCTTCTCAGCCTCCAGAACTGTGGGAAATGAGTGACTATTGTTTAAGTCTCCCAATCTCTGGTATTTTATTATGTCATGAAAAAATGCTAAATACTGAACATGACCTGTACCTACCTCTAAACTACCAAAGCTAGATCACCTTACATCCTATGTAGAAGGACATTATAAGGCTGTAATTAACAAATATCCTCTTAATAATTTTGTTTTTTCATAGAATCAGAACATATTAATCTATTACTTGTACATGCACAGAATTCATCTGGGCAATATACACTATGAACTCATTTCTTCTCTCCAAGGAGCTTTCAGGACCCCAAGGAAATCCTGTTTGATGCTTAAACAAAAAACATTACTTGAGCATTCCATTATTCTAGAAACACTTATTTATAGTTGAATTTGAAGAATGTCTATCTTATGCATATATACACCTATGCACAGAAGACTAATTATACTTGCAATGCACAACATGGTCCCCATGGAATGTACAACATGGTCCCCATGGAATGCTATATCAGTGACTGTTTTTCAGTTTTTCTTTTTTATTAATTCATGTTTGCAGTACATGATGATTATACTCCTCAGGGGGACTGGTACATGATGCTTTGATAGCCTGATATTCATCAGTTAAACATCAGACTAGAACCTCAGCAAATTCACATGTACACACATACAAAAAATAAGAATTGTTTGCTGGATATTTTTAACTATTTTAACTATTTTTATATACATATAAATATACATACATGTTTTTTATTTCAGCTTGTCACACTAATGAAACAATACAATTTTTACACATGCGTGTCTTATTTCACTAATAAGTATGTTCTCAAGGCACATCTATTTACCTATAAAAGCATCCAGTTTATCATTCTTTATGCCTGAGTAGTACTCTATTGTATAGAAATACCACATCTTTGTTATCCATTCCTCAGTTGATGGGCATTTAGGTTGTTTCCAAGATCTGACTATTACAAACTGTGCTGTTATAAACATGGGTGCACACATATAGCTGTGGTATGTTTTTAATTTTGTGGGGAAAGATACCCAGAAGGGGAATAGCTGAGTTGAATGGGTTCTTTGATCTTACTTTTTGAGGAATCTTCACAGTGGTTGCACCAGTCTACACTTCCACCAACAGTGAAGGATTCCTTTATCCCCTCCATTATTTGTTATTCATTGATTTCTTGATAATAGCCATTCTCTCTGGGGTGAGGCGAAATCTCATTGTTTTTTTAAATTTGCATCTTTTGAATGACCAGTATTTTGAGCATTTTTTAATGTATTTATTTGCTATTTGTACTTCTTCATCTGAGAAGTGTGTGTTCATCTTAGATGCCCATTTTTGGATTGGGTCTTTAAATCTGGGAGGGCTGATTATTTTAAGGTTTTTTTGTTTTTTGGTTTTGTTTTTGTTCTTGTTTTTGTACTGGGGATAGAACTCACAACCTCACATTTACCAGGCAAGTGCTTATGTCACGGAGTTAAATCCCTAGCCCTTTTGAGTTCTTTATATATTCTCTATAGTAATCCTTTATCTGAGAAACACCTGACAAACATTTTCTCTCACACCATGGGTTGTCTCTTCTCTCTGTTGGTGGTTTCTCTTGTGCAAAAGCTTCACAGTAGGATGAGATCCCAGTTGTTGATTCTTTGTGATAAGTTCTGTGCAATCTGGGTGTTATTCATAAAGTCTTGGCCTACATCAATGTCTTCAAGAGTTCTACCTACTTTATCTTCAGCAGATTTAATGTTTCTGTTTTAATATTAAGATCTTTAATCCATTCTAATTTTAGCTTAGTACAAAGTGAAAGATATGGGTCCAGTTTTAATCTTCAGCCTGTGGAAAGCCAGTCTTATTAAAGAGGCTATGTTCCTTCCAGTAAATATGCTTGGCACCTTTGTCAAAGATAAGGTAACTTAGTGTATCTGCAGTTGTTTCTGCATCTTCTAATCTATTGCATTGATCTTCAGGTCTGTTTGTTTGCCAGTACCACACTGTTTTTATCACAGTAGATCTGTAGTATAATTTCAAGGCAGGGATTGTGATGCCCCATCTTATCTTTGTTGCCCAGGATCACCTTTGCTGTTATAAGTATCTTCTGATTCCAGATGAATTTTAGGATTATTTTCTCTAATTATGTAAAATATGCTATTGGAATTTTTATTGGGATTGCATTGAATCTGTATAACAGTTTTGGAAGTATGGCTGCTTTCACTATATTGGTTCTTCCTACGCAAGAGCACGGGATATCTCTCCATTTTCTAATATCCTCTTCAATCTCCTTTTTCAGAGTATTGTAGTTTTCAATGTAGAGGGCTTTTACACCCTTCAATAGATTGATTCTTAGGTATTTGATTTTTGGGATGCTATTGTAAAAGGTATTGTTTCCCTGATTTCTATGTCAGTGAGTTTGTTATTTGTGTACAACAAAGCTATGGATTTTTGAGTGTTCACTTTATAACCAGCTATGTTACTGAATTCACTTATTACATATAGAAATCTTTTGGTAGAGTTTTCTAAGTAAAGTATCGTGTAATCTGCAAATAATGATAGTTTAACTTCTTCCTTTCCTATCCTAACTCCTTTTATTTCTTTCTCTGGTCTAATTGCTCTGGATAAAGTCTTCAGGACTATGTTGAATAAGAGTGTAGACAGTGGATATGCTTGTCTTGTTCCTGATTTTAGAGTAAAAGCTTTCAGTTTTTATCCATTAATATGATACTGGCTTTTGGTTTGTCATAGATGGATTTTATCAGATTGAGATAAAGACCATCTATTCCAATTTTCTGTAAAAATTGGAGCTGGACTTGGTCAAAAGTTTTTTCTGTATCTATTGAGATGATCATATGATTTTTGTCCTTGGTTCTGTTAATACAATGTATTACATTTATGGATTTATGTATGTTGAATCATCCCTGCACTCCTGAGATGAATCCAGCTTGATCATGGTGTATAATCTTTTTGATGATTTGCTGCAATCTGCTTATCAGTGTCTTATTGAAGATTTTTCCATCAATGTTCATTATGGAGATTGCCCTGCAATTCTCATTCTTAGTTGGGTCCTTCTTTGGTTTTGGAATCAGAGTAATGCTTGCTTCTAAGAATCAGTTTGGGAGTGTTACTTCCCTTTCAATTTAAATAAAGAGTTTGAGGAGTAGGGTTGTTAGGTATTCACTAAATTTCTTATAGAATTCAACAGTAAATCCATCAAGGCCTGGGCTTCTCTTTGTTGTCTTGTTTAAGTGTCTTCTCATTTTTTTTGCTTTTTTAGTTTAATTCCTGGAGTGATACTTGTTAGTTGCCTATGATTGGTTGCTTTATTGGTGGCATTTAGGAGACCCAGGTGATGATCAGTTCTCTGAGGTGTCTTCCAGGTATAGCTGGTTTTTGGGCTCTGAGTCTGTCAGAGGATCTTACTTCTCAGTTGTTGGATATGAGAAGCTATTGCTCACCTGGACTGTCCCTGCTTCTTTGGCACTGTGCCTCAGCATTCTCTGTGATGCCTACCAGTCTCAGTCATGGATTATCAGGGCCAACAGCTATTTAGAACAGTTATGTCCATTTTGGCTATAGTGATACCAATAGCATCAAGCACAGCCTATAAAAGAGTAAACTGAGCTAACCCCTGATTTACAACTTTTAACTGTATGAATTGAATTTGTGACCATATAACAGAATGCAAAACAATTATATGCAATATATAAGTCCATAATGTGTCAATTCTGTCCTCAAGGGTTAAGATTCAAAATGGATTTAGGAGAAAACAGAGAAGAAGGAAAAGAGAAAGAGGTTACTAGTAGATTGGAAGACAAAGATGGATCAAGCCAGCCTGGGAAATTGACACAGAAGACTGAAGGAAAAGAGCTGGGAGAGATAAAAGAACAGAACACAACCACACCCACAAGGAGGTTAGGAACCACACTCACACTCATAAAAAAGAAAACAATAAATGAGAAAGAGAAATAAAAAACAAACTGAATAATACAAACAAAGAAGAAAAGAAACAGAAACAACAACAGCAAAAAAAAAAAAAATTCATTTCCAGAATTCTCTCCGCATTCGTGAATAGACAACCTGTGGAGACAGCATCCCAAATCATGCAGCATGCCAGCTGCTGCTTTATGACAGAGTAATAGACCTTAGCAGACCCACCCTGAGACCAGACTCATTGGGCTCCTGCAGTCCAAGCAGTTTCCCCAGGTCTGTGGCCAGCTAGGAGATGCTGGAGGAAGCCTGCAGCAGTTCTGGTTCCAGGCTTATTGGGCTGAGTCCAAAATGGTTCCGGGCTAAGTGCTTTCTCCCGCGGGAGGACCAAGTCCTCTGCACTCACTGCCAGCCAGGGCAGTCCTCCAGGTCTGCAGCTTCCATCCACTGCCACACCTTCTGCAGAGGCCTCTAGGGTTGCCAGCCTCCACCATCACTGTGACCACCTATCCCCAGCTCCCCTCACACAGTGAATCTGGCTCTGGGTGAAGGTGCTGCCAGCTACCACCTTCTTCTCTGAACTATTTTTCATTCTCTCCGTGGGCTTCAATTCAGACTTCAGACTCTTTCTGGGTCCAAGGGATCCACTTCCTTCTTGTCTTTGTCACAATGATATATTCCTGTGTCTACATAGTATGTCTCAGAGAGGCTGTTTTCTCCACTGCTTACTACTCTGCCATCTTCCTGGAAGTCTGATCTGGATATCTTTTTTTAAAAAATGCTTATAAAACCTTTGTTGGCAGCCATAGACATTACAGTTCCTCTAAAAATAAAACATATTTATACTTGAGTTTTAACTCATTGTGTGACATGACTCAAAATTGTAACAGCTCATTCCATGGTTCTTTGAAAGTAAAATGACATCAAAAAATAGAGAAAGAAAGCAAGAAAGGAAAGACAGAAGGAAGAAAAGAAGGAAGAAAAGAAGGAAGGAAGGAAGGAAGGAAGGAAGGAAGGAAGGAAGGAAGGAAGGGGAAAGTGGCAAAAAATACAAGCACGAGTTACATCTTTTAATCTACCTTTGATATTGTTTTGTCTGCCTTATGTTAGTATTCTGTTAAACTAAACTTGCTTGTGTGAAAAGTTCACTATAAACTTCCATACTAAAGACAAACTAAACTGATTAGTAAAAAGAGTTTGCAGATTCACAAAATAATATATAAGCCACAAAAATACACATAAAAACACAGTTACTCAAGGACTTTATTTGGATTCTAGGAATGGTTTCTCCTTTGAAATGTTGATTACTTCAAATAGAAAGATCATTCAGTCCCGTGAGCATTTGTTTCCTAAGATTGCCACCACAAATGATCACAAGTGGGGGACTTAAAACAATAGAAATGCATTTCATCACTGTTTTGTGGGATGGGAGTCTGCAGTCAGTGTTGAAAAGGATAGTTCCTGGCTGTAGAGTCTGAAAGAACATCTGTTTGCCTCTTCCCTAGTCTTTGGTAGTTTGTGTCAATCCTTGTCATTCCCTGACTTGTAGAAGCATCATTACAACTTCTGTATCTGTCTTTATATAGTCTGTTCTATATTTCTGCTTCTTTTGATTTATTTTAAGGATGTCAGTCCTATTGAATTACTGGGCCATGTTCCTCTAGAATTTTAACTTTATTATGTCCCCAATGACACATTCCCAAATAGTCACATTCACAGGTCCAGGAATGAGAATGACAACATATCTCTTCAGGGATGCAGTTCAGCACAATGCATCACTACAAAACACTCATAACATGTGAGTTTGGAAAGTGCATGTTATGAACAGCCGTTGAAACTGAGATAACTGAGACCAGAGTGTGGCACGCAAACCATACAAGATCAAAAGTAGCCACTGGTCAGCATGTGAAGACACCCTATCAAACATGAGCCACACGGAATGGCTTTCACTCATTCAAGGACAGAGCTTTATGTAGCAAGTTAACAAACCAAAGTCACTGTGTTTTGTTTATAGTTTATTTTGACTTCAGAATTTATGAGATTAGTTCTTTGGGTAATGCTGATAAGAAAATGATAAATAGCCTAAGGTATTTCAATAACGTGCCATAATACAGATGTTTATGCACAAGGAATTATGAATGAATTATTTGTGATACACTTAAAATGTGAAAGCAATGATACTGAAGAATCAATTTCTCTTTGTTCAGGGAAAACATGGTGAGCTGATAGCACTTTTTCTCAGATAAATTAATCACTGAGTTCATTCAGAATCCAGCTGTGGAGCAGTTTGGAAATCCTTTGTTCAAGGTAGCCATTAAATGTCAGAGGAAAATTATTTTGGTTAGCCAATTATTCTTTAGATGTGTCTGTCTCCAGGGAGAGCAGTCTTCAGTTCCTTTCAGATTCCACTTTTTTTTATCAAATTTTGCAAAGATAACTGTCCCTAACACTTCAAAGGGGAACTCATATTTCTGAAATGAGTTAATATTTTAATTTAGTAATTTCTTATCAGGAAAAAGTGATCATTGTGGAAACTAATATGTCTTAAAATAAGAATGACTTTCAAAAGTTAACTATATCTTGTTTGTTAGCATTTCAGTTTCCATTGCCAATCATCTCTCTCCTCTAAGGCCTCATCTAATTTCTGAAACAAAAAATGCATTGATTTCCCACAACTCTACACTGCCACAGTTGATGAATACAGGGCACGCTGGGACTGCTGGCCTTGATCAGGTGCCCAGGCTAATCCAAATTCACCTGGCTGCATACAGCAAATACAAACACTCAGCAGGACCATGCAGGTACCCTGACTGACACATCCAGGCCAGAAAAAATCAGTGTTTTTGTTTCATTTTCAAGGATTTCTAAAAAGATTTATTCAGTGGCTAAATTTCTGAGGCAGAATGTGGGTTTCTCTTCAATGTGTTCATCAGAATATAAACTAAATATCCTAGAAGTGGTAGATGCCGTCATTACTGCACAGTGGTGTGAGCTGGAAAGCTAGTGAAGGAAGGACTTCAGAAATACATTTCGCCTGTTACATGTGACAAACCTCAGTAACACGATTATCTCAGCATGACATGTTTTGTTTTCTGGACTATAGTAAGGAAAAACAATTTTTTAGAACAAGTTTAGGAGAAAAACATAGAACAAGGAAATAAAGCATTTCTATGCATACAAATAATTATAGGTTTATTATTACAAGTAGCCTAATTGTAATGGAGTAGCTGCACTCTAATTGGGGAAAAAAGAATTGAATATAGCCAGAATACTATATAAGAAAATGTTAGTAGATGTAAAAAGCATAATCATTTTCACCCTCTTTGCAATGGATGAAAAAGAGAATGTAGTCATCTCCGAGATTCTCTCCCATCAGAGGGAAAGATGAGGGAGGTTTTTCCTTCTTAACTACAGGCAAAATTTGAAACAGCAAATGTTTAAGAACGGTGAGATTACATTACAGGCTATCAAAGAGCAAAGGTAGAGAGGGTATACTGGGAAAACCATGATTCAGACCTTCTGGAGGAACAGGCAGATAATGAGGGAGTAAAAACTCTAGAGTCACATATTTGAGAGATTTATAGATTTATCCCACCCCTAAAATCCCCAAAAGTAAAGCAAGTAATTAAAAGAGACCTCTTCAGAGAACCCTGAGCCTTTGAGACAAATGTATGGACCGAGGGGCCAGATCTCACTGAACAGCCAGCAGAGGAGAGAGCCCGCTTGCAACAGGGCTGCACAAAATGATCCTGCAGGTCCTACCACAAGTGAGGGGCCACAGCCACCCTGGTGCTCGTGGAGAGCTGGCCCCAGAAGGCTGTACTGCGAGTGCCAGCCAGATCCTATTTCTGTCTCCTCGGCTCTTCCCACTGTGACTATCTCTTTGCTATCTCCCCTTGGCACTTTGCAAGTGGTCAGTTATTTTAACTCTTTGAGACATAAATCTTCTCTTTGAGTAATGCTCAGTCTCTGGGAACCTCCCTGTGTACCTGGAAGATACATGTTAAAGAACTTCGGTTGGTTTCTCTCATTAATCTGTCTTTGATTATGGAGTTTGTTTCCCAACTAAAAACCTATAAGGATTATTCTTTCTTTACTTGTGAGAATATTAGAAACTATAATTATGTCTCCAATTCAGTTCTGAGATTTTTGGCAGCTGAGAAGAAAAAAATATAATTTCATATTCTATAAAGTGTATTTTCTACCAAGAGAAAACATAACAATCCTTTGCAAAGGGACTTGTCCTGTTCTATAATTAAAGCCAAGGAAAAAATCATTGCATAGATTAGAGAATATTGTCACAGTGTTGTAGTGGACAAATGTGGCCCAGCTAGAGCTGACAGATTCAGTTATGCTCAACACTGAACATCTTCCCTAATTCCATGTTTATGAAAGAAAAAGTAGTCAATGAATGACATTAGCATCTCAAAGCTCATCTTTGTTTTGTAGTCATAAATGCAGCACCTAAGAGATAGTAATGTTTATTAAGAGGTATTCAATGCAAAGGTGTCACAATAAATTAGTGCAGTGATATAATGTAGAACTAAGTTTACATTAACAGATATTTTAACTAGGAGACTTTTGAATGTGTTTGACTACATAAAATAGAACCACAGTAACAAGTACATCATTAAAAAAAGAAAAACCAAAGCCCTCTGGAAAAATTATTAATTTCATCTTTATTATGCTAATAGAAAGATGATTGTTTGATGTTTAGTTATTTGCATCAGAACAATAGTGATTGTTTACAGGTCCAATATTTGCTCAAAGTTGATACATTCCTTCAAGGAGAGGGTCTGGGGGAAGAAAAAGCAGGAAGCCAAACATGAGTGCTAAAGACTGACAATTTTATTTTCTGTGGTGGATGCAATCCTAATTGGAAAGAGAAAGAAATAGCAGAACAGAAAGTGTTATCTAGATTTCCAGGGAATTCATGTTCACCTTGATCCTATTAGTTAAAAAGCTAAACACATTTTGTTACCCTTGGGTACATTTCTGCACCCTTGCCCAATATGGAATTAAGAAATGGCCGCACCAGGAGGCTGCACAAGTACTTTGTGTAAAAGCAATTTTACAAGGGCAGACTGGGAGAAGTTCCTCCTAGTTTCTTTGACTTCGTTTGGTAATGAGTGCTGCTTTGCTTGTAAATAATCTTACCCTTGATATGCATTTTTGGTAATCATCAGTCTTCCTGCTCTGTAATATAAGGAACCCAAGAATTCTTTCACACAGGGACAGTGACTCAGTGCTGTCACTAATGACCAGCTGAATGAAACATGAATCCCCATGCTAGGGCATGTCGTTTATGGGTTACTAGTAGGATATAATAATTTGAGACTTTTATTTCCTCAGTGCAATAGGGTCAAGGGCAGAGCCCTTGCAAGCTAGTCATGTTACTGCAGGAATTCTCTGTTCTCAACATCACCAAGGTTGATATAAATGGTCATTAGGAATAGCTGACTCCATAGAAGAAAAGTACATTTTGTACTTAGAATGTTTTTGTGCAGCCTCCAAAGGGGTTGAGAGAATGGAGAGGGAGATGGAGAGGCACATTTTTGGAAAATCTCAATACAGAAGGCTTTCATGAAAGATTTTTTTAAAAGTCTTGACTGCATTAATATTTACAAGTTGTGTGCATCTCATGTATCACATAGAGACTACCATCCTCCAAACTGACAATGTGAAAACCTATATTTCACAGGAAGAAATTTTGCCTAATCTGGTCTTAAAAAATAAGTTGAAGGTTTTTTTGAGACAGGGTCTCATTGTATAGCACAGGCTGACCTTGAAATCATGGTCTTCCTTGCCTCAGCATCCAAATGTCAGGATTACAACCCAGACTTTTAAAAAAAGAATTATTTGTATGTACACATTTTTTCATGATGATGTTACAGATTTTTCTGCCTATAATTTTGCATGCAGTATACTTAAAATACAGTAGAAATCCATTCTACAGTCAAATCCAATATAGTGATGGATTCAGTTCAATTAGAAGTGTCATATAACCTGTCTCTAAAACTAACTGCTCTTCAAAATTTGCATTGAACACATACCTTAACACTGCCTGGATTTCCATTTGGTACTTCTGATGGTAATCTTTTTTTAAAGTTTTATATGTTGAAGTTTAATTAAACCCCTGTGAATAGCACTTTAGAGAAATCTTATTCTTTATAATAAGTTCTATAGCCAACTTGAGATATTTGGTATGTCTATGACTTTTAATGAGTTTAATAATGTTAAAATACTACTTAATAATTACTTGCCACCCTAGGAACTAATAAAAATACTAACAGATTTTAGATTTGTAGAAGAAAACTAAAAGATGTTGAAGGTAATCATTGTGTTACATGTTGAAATAACATCTTTTATTATTGCTAAAGTATGTATGCTGTTTTGGGGACCTTTAGGGTCTCATGTTCTGAAGGATCCTGCCCCTGCGGTTCAAGGCATTGCAGTTCCCATCTTAAAATTTGTGCCTGACCCATCCCTGCCTACACGTTTTAGTCCTAGGAAATCTCTATCTGGATCTAACTTACAAAACAACAAAACAGATCCTTCAAACAAGTCTTAACCTCAAAAAAAGCCAGTAGTACCTGTTTCTCCTCAGGAAGTTCAGCTGGTCTCCTCTGTCGAGAGCCACTGCCTCCCTGGTGCCCTGAGTCTGACAGTGACACCAGTGAGCTCTTCTGGGAGAGGAAACATCTGCTCTTAATGAATCAACAGTGTATGGAAACATCTCATGGGAGAATTAGTGTCAGCAGAAGAAGACATCCATTCTTGAAAGACAGAACTGCATTTCACGGGGAGGAAAGTGAGGAGGAAGCAAGGCATTGAGCCAGTCTGAATCTGGTACAGAGTTCCAGGAAGATGACCACAAGGTCAGAGCAGCTGACAAGGTCTAGGTCAAACACTTGGCACCTAGGACAGAAAGATGGACTTTCATCCTCAGACCGAAGCACTATGGGGGACTCCTCAGGTTTTAAGTAGGAAGTGACAATGTAAAATTCATATTTTAAAAATAACACATTTCCACAGAAATAATAAATTTAAAGAGGCAATAAATCTAAAGAGGTCAACCTTTTTGACAATAAGAAACATCTTGAGTCTTTGGGGGGACATTCGGGGAATCTCGAATGAGAGGCTGAGCTAAAAACACAAATGTGGGAGAACAGAGAAGTAATTAAGAAATATGTGGAGACTGAAGTGAGAGAAATGTAAATATTATTGGAAAAGAGAGGAGGGGCAGTGAGGGACTGAGGCTAACTAACCATTGGAGACTGAGCGTGGCTGCATGGCTTCCTTTCTGAGAGGAGGAATGCAGAGAGGAAGCAGGTGTGTGTGGGTGATGGACTGGATCCCACTCACAAGGACAGCTCTGGTGCAAACTCACTGAAGTTCAAGGAAGAGTTGGACTCCAAGTGGAGCTAAAATCTTGGGAGTAGAAGAGGTCACTTGGCTGGATTTCAAGAGAAGAGAGTAAAGACTGGAGCCTTAAGGGAAATCTACAATCACAGGGAAGAGAGAAGAGACATTTTCAAATGCAACAAAAGATGGAAACCCAGAGGATAGGAGAAAGCTCAGGAGGAGAAATCAAACAAAGCCAGAAGAATGGTGAATCCTGTCCAGAAGCATTCTTTTCTGGAGCATTCCCCATGTACTTAGGATTGTGGGAGCCACCAAAGAGATCAAGGCTGACCATGACCTTATGGAGCGCACAGAAAAATGGAGAAAATTGTGAAAGATGTGGAAGGGCAGCAGAAAATGCCACTCTAAATCATATCACTGTGGCTTAAGGATTATTTTGAACTGAAGAATGCTGAGAAGCAGATATAACAGAAGCTGTCTGCCCTCCACCAAATGGTGCTAAGGAGGTCATAAACTTGTAAAGGTGTATGTCTCCTCTATTGGGAAGGACAGAAGTCAATTACCTTGGGCAAGTGCAGACCCTTAACAGCCTGGAGATTGTGCTAGAGGAATCATGTAGCACATCTTCCTAACCAGCCCTTATCCACCATTATGTTCTCCACATACTTCTCAGAACTTGCCTCCTCACATTCTCAGGGTGCTCTTCCCTCATCTCTTCACTAAAACTTTATCTTTTACTTTTTGCTAAAATTATATGCCCAAATTCTAAGTACTGCTTAGAGTTACTGATCTCTAAGTTCTCACTGTATGTGCAATACAAAGGTTAAACAGTTTCTGTTTACTTTTCTCTTGATCTGCCCTATATTGGTCTGATTCACAGAACCCCAGATGAAGAAGCTAGGAGGTAGGAGGCAGAAGATTTTCTCTCTGTTCTACAACAGCAAGGCTTATAAACTAGCACGATGAATGCTAAAGCGGAGCAGAGTGCAGCTTGTTGACCAGCCTTGTGGGGGACCTAGGCTGGTCTCTCAGAAAGTGCTTTGGGGCCTTTTGAGGTGCTGGGGTTAGAGGAGTGAACAAGTGGAAGAAGAGCATCTAGTAGAAGGAGTACTGCAAAGGGCAAGGCTTCTGGAGGGCAAGGAAAGCTGGACTCTATGTTATGACGGATCGAGAGATAAAATGTCCAGCTGTTCTAATACATAGGACTACTGAACTGATTCTTACTGCACGTCAATGTTGCAACAAAGAAGTGAAACTCTGCCAGCACACATTGAGGCCTTCCAGCAGCACTGACTGTAGAGGACTGGTGGATGTGTGTTGTGCTGCTCTTTGCCCTAAGGGTTGTGGGGAGTGGCTGAGCCAAGGTTGAGCTGGGAGTCAGCAAATTCTCTGAGACTAGAGCAAAGCCAATCCAGCAGGTGTCTGGCCTTTGTGTTCCTCCCTGCTAAATACAGAGAAAATTGGTTGGGCATGTTTTGCTTTCAGTGTGTCTTGGTTACTTTTCTTTTGTTGCTGAAATAAAATACCTGATTCCCAGAATTAGGGAAGCAAAAGTTTATCTAGCTTACAGTTTTTTTGGAGGTTTCAGTCCATAATCAGCTGGCACCAAGGCAGGGTGGCATGGCACTGGGGCAACACTCCAAGGCAGCAGCCAGAGCAAAAGGGAGAAGCAAGCCTCTTCTCCTCCCTTATACTGTACACAGGCCACACCTCCTCCAGAGTGGATGTAGCACTCATAAAATCTCTGTGCCCTCCTCTTGCACAAGATGAGGATATTTACAAAATAAGGATCCTGGCTCCCTGCTGAGTCTCTTAGTTAAACTTATAAACTTCTCAAGTTAACACAATGTGTCAACTATAACAAATCCACCCCTTGTCCACTTGGCAAGCAAACACATCTCTTTTGCAAGACACGCTTATTCTTAACATTTTGCATCTTGAACATTATAACACAGTTTAACAATCCTTAAGAACCAGCATTAAGTCTATCAACATAAATTACATTAGAAACATAACATCTGTCCTTGGACCCACAGAGACTCATGCACAACCCTTTATGCAAAAGGCATTTGGTCCATCTGCAAGAGTTGCCAAAGTCCTGTCAGTTTCAGCACTGCTGAAATGTTCCCCTGAGAGGGAAGGCAAACTTTTAGCTGCAAGCCCCTGTACAAATGGAAACAAAGGTAAACACTGCCAACATGCAATGGTATTATATAGATATTATCATCCCATGAGTTACAAAGAAGGCACTACAAAGCATTGGAATCAAAGCAAGTCCAAAATCCAGCAGGGCAAATGCTATGTCCTATAGCTGCACATCTGGCATCTGAAGCAATCTGTGGCAAACTGTGAGCTCCAAAGGGCTTGAGTGGCTCCACTCCCACAGCACTTCTTTTGGTTGTAGCTCCCACGCCTGCTCTCTTGGGTTGGTTTTGCTCTCTCCTTGCAGCTTTCCTTAAATGATCCACATTCCTGGGTTTTTCAAACTTCTGGGGTCTCCACTGCACTTCTGGCTTCACACTCACAGCTTCACACCCTGCCCTCTCAGAGATATAGTTCCTGGCCTCCCAAGGCCTCTGAAATTGGGGTGGAAGCCTTTTCACCTCAGAACTGGTGCATTTTCCATGCACCTAAAATCAGTGGCACGTGGATGCTGCTAAGAGCTGCTGCCAGTCCCTCTCTCTCTTGGCTGGAGCATTTGAGTGCCTGGGTCACTGAGCTCTCTGAACCACATTGTAAGGAGCAAATTCTCTGTGCCACCGCCATTCTGAAACTTCATGGGGCCTCTTCCGCCGTCCCGAAGCACGGTGCTTTGCAGCTTCCTCCTCCAAGCAAAGACTTCCACTTTTGCAGTTTTGGGGCTGCAGTGGGT
This sequence comes from Hydrochoerus hydrochaeris, assembly GCA_004027455.1. Classification (NCBI taxonomy): domain Eukaryota; kingdom Metazoa; phylum Chordata; class Mammalia; order Rodentia; family Hydrochaeridae; genus Hydrochoerus; species Hydrochoerus hydrochaeris. Next base: position 70,635 of record PVLA01005123.1, on the reverse strand, counting down.
GGTTTCCATGATGCCCCCCTGCCATCTTTTTTCTCTGTTCTTTCTCAGCAATTGAGATCTCAGCTTTATCTTTACATTTCACAGCTTTCTGACCAAACTCACAACATTTTAAATCATTCTGCTGGGCTCTTTGCTCTTGATTCACAACATAAATCTGCCTAACAACCCCCAACAATAGGAATGACACCTCCTCAACATTCTTCTGCCTTGACATTTCTTCTGCCTGATTAATCAGTGCATTGTCCTTAATCTTACTCTCAGGCAAAGTCTCTACATATGAGCAAAATGAAGACAAACTTTCTGCCAGGCCACAGCACATATCATGTGGAGTCCAACAACCAATGCTGTCCTTCTTCCCAGCAGAAACCTCCTGAGCCTGGTCTTTACTGGCAGGCTTTCTATCTGCCTTTTGGTCTCCTGAGCTGTTCCCAGAATCTCCCATACGGAACAGCCAGGGCTGCTCTTTCAGATGACATCTCTGAACCTTTCCAAACTTGCCACAAGGCATTCCCAAAGGCTCTTGAACCACATGGTCAGGTACAGTCACAGCCACAACCCAACTCTACTGGTATTAAATTCTTCTTGGTTACTTTTCTCTCATTGCTGAGACAAAATACCTGATGCCCCAAATTAGGGAAGAAAAAGTTTATGTAGCTGAGGTTTTGGAGATTTCAGTCCATAATCACTTGGCTCCAAGGAAGGGTGGCATAGCACTGGGGCATCACTTCAAGACAGCAGCCAGAGCAAAAGGGAGAAGCAAGCCTCTTGTCCTCCCTTATATTGTACACAGGCCACTCCCCCCACTCTAGGGCATGTGTAGCACTCACACAATCTCCGTGCCCTTCTCTTGCATAGAATGAAGATATTTACAAAGTAAGGATCCTAGCTCCCTGCTGAATCTCAGTTAAATTTATAAACTTCTCAAGTTGACACAATATATCAACCATAACACGGTGTTTTCAGCAAAACACTGAGACTTTTCACTTTTGACTCCATCACCCACTTCCTCCCTTTTTACTGTGTATAAATAATGATGCAGATGATGCTGGGTTGTTGCTGTCATTCCATCAAAGAGGTCAGGGGTGGGGATAGAGCTTAGAGGAACAAATGCCTGTCTGCAAAATACAAGGTCCTGAGTTCCATTCCCAGTACAAAAAAGAAAAAAAAATCTCTCAGTGAGGTCAGGTTCCACCTGGTCCCAGTTTTCCTTTCATGTGTCTTCTTAATCTCCCATCACCTATTCTCAGGACCTTGTTCATTATGCAGGCCCCAGGAAGGGCCCACATGTAAGATGGGATATTACTTCTAGATCTGTAATCCTCAGCACTCGAGATAAAAGATGAGGAAGTCCAACAAAACCCCTGAAATCCTCAGAAAGTGCAACCAAGCAGTGAGTCATGGTGGAACCACCATCAGCTGCCCAGTTCCTCAGTGGGCCTTAGCTTGGGAACCTGGCTTTGTAACCCAGTGCTTCAGGCTCCCTTTCCACTGAATGCAAAGCCAAGGAGCACAAGCAGAATGTGACAGAATGGAGAAAACCAGCATCTCATGCAGATGGAAAATGCCCCTCTGGAATGAAAGACAAATGGGGATTTTATTTACAGAACCTATACATGCTTGTGTAGGAGCCACTTAGGAAAGGCACATTTACCAGTACTCGGTTCAGGGTCCTCAGGATGGGAGGTAGCAATGTTTCTGGACTGAAACAAAGAACACAGCTTTGAAGGGAGTTCGTGTTGTAGTTTACCCCTGAAGCTGCCTGCCTCACATGGTAGCTAGCAGCTTTTTGCAGGTATGATCAGATTTTCAACTGCATGACCATGCACCAGGACTGCACCTTGTATTGATGCACTGCCTTAAACTTATAAATCTTCTCATGAAATACTTCTGGAGGCCAAGAAAACCACAGATTTCAAGTTGCTATTTCAGCCCCTAAAGTCCATGAGTTCTCTTAATTTTCAGAGGAAATTAACACAGTAGAATTTGCTTTCATTTTTAATCTTATGTGTGATAACAGCTGACAGATAGAGATACTGGGCATTCTAGGGTCTTAGCATCACTTACTACTGTAGCAGAACTATAATCCAATTGGTTTGGATTATATATCCAGGATCCTTAGCGTCATTCTCTAGAAATCTAGATAGGTTTAAAAAAAAATCATGATGGACGTTGAGCTTCATGTTGAAAACAAAGGTGAATGACCAACGAGAGACCCACTCTGTTGCTTTCAACAAGTAAGACTTTGGAAAATGGATACCTTGAGGAAGTCAGTTACTAGAGTATTTAAGGGAAAAGATGAGGGTCTGAGTTCATGGAGGCAACTCCACAGTCCATGAGAGGAAGGGGTGGCCGTCAGCCTCTTCAGCTGGCAAGTTACTCAGAGTCACATGACACTGCATGTATGTTAGAGCACTGAGCATTTCCTGCAGAGGTGCTGGCCAGTAAATGTGCACATTCATTGAGTTAATGAGCTGCTTGCAAGACATGCTAGTATCACAGCTAGTGCATTACTGATCACCAGCCAAGAAAAATCCTGTCCCTATTTTCATAATCTGTTTCAGCTTTCTTGCCACCCTCTTTCCCCAGTGGTGCCTAGTATAATAATGCTCCCGCCATGGAAACACACTTAGCGGAAATGTTTTTACAAGTCACAGATTGTCAAAGCTCCTCATTAGTGTTTAAGTGCCAGGAACGTTTATGGCTGTGACCATTCTTTTGTCATGAATATTATCCTATTATGTTGAGATGTTTTATTTCACTGATAAAAAACACTACAAACTGAAAGTCCAAATTATTATTATTGCCATTATTGTTATTATTAGAGTATTTGCAGAATTGTCTCATTAAAATGCAATTTATTACAAATTGACTGTCTTGCAATTCCATTTTTGTAGTCTTTTCCATTCCTTAGTTTGGTTGTACAATCTTTTAGTTGTTCTCACTAATGAAAAAAGAATCTATTAAAGCATACCCATAGAATATAAAGACATTCATTTCCAGCAATCTCATTTTAATAAGCTCATTTCTTCTAACACTCGAGTGGGAATGCGGAGCCGGTTTTCTGTGTGTCTATCTGAACGTCTACCTAAATGGCACCTGCCATGCGCAGGCTGAAGGCCGCGCACTCTGCTGCTGCTGCAGGCTGGAGGCCTGGAGGGGCTGGTGACACCAAGGCCACGCGAGTCCGTAAGCCGGTGTGGGGCGAGACCCAGACCGCGTCTCCGCTCTGCAGCCGGGAGGAGAGGGCGTGTGCCCTCTTTCCCCTGCTTTGCTCTGTCCTGGTCTTTCCTGAATCAAATGACAGTCACCCACAGTGGGCAGTGTGTTTACCATAAAGTGTGCCCTTCTCTCTGGAATTTTTCTCATTCAGTATGTTCTATGAAAACTAAAAATGTGTTTAGCAGTAAGCATCTTTGGAGAAACATCTCCAGTCTCACCCTAACCGAGACACTGTTAAACATCCAAGTGTTTCGTGATTTATAGTGATTAAAATGTATTTCCAATAAACTCCAAATGCAAAGCAAAATGGGTAGAATGTCATTCTTTCCTCCTGTAATTTTCCGTGATAATTATTATCAAATGTAATTTCTACTTCTGAAGTTGAAGTTTAGTAGATATTAATATAGATAACAGAAATGAAAGTAATTTTTAATATCAATCTTGCTTGATGAAAGTGCTTTTTATTTAAGTAATTAAGTGTTAGCTGTTGATGGAATAGTGCTGGCGTGTGTGTGTGTTCCTATGACTCAAAGCAAGAGAGTATGATGGATGTCTCTGATCTGGCATAATTGAAAAATCTGGATTAAAAATTAATCACTTTTTGTTTTAAAATTAAATAAACCCTTTAGCATCATCTTTCAAAATTGCCAATAATATTTTTTCAAGGAATTGAAATTTTAAAAAAATTTTAATTAAATCTAGCCACTCAAATGAATACACTGTTCCTGAAAGGTTACTTGTTCATAATGCTACCCTTTCTAAATGCCAATAAACATATTTCTGCATTCTCATCAGACCATTTCTTAGTACAATTTTTATAGTTTAAAAGCACAGAAAGCCATGAGTGCCTGTCGGTCAGGATGCATTCTTTGTCTGCTTACACTCCAGACCCTTCCCACATGTCACAAGAGCACAGTACAAAACCTTTGCTGACTGACACTCACACATTTCATTTTCAAATTTCTAAAAATGAAGAATTCTACAAACAAAGATAAAGAAACTGTATCAACCTAACACCCTGTTCAAATACGTTAGGTTAAAAAATATGAAAAAAGTTTTAAAAAAATAACTAAAAAATTCAAAAAGTAGATGGTGCCAATCATCCAAGAAAGATAAAATGCAAGTATTAAAAGTCTAACACTGAAGCCACTGAGAAAGAGACATTTAATGCCAAGATATATCAGTCAAGAACCACATAAAACACAGAATAATTAAAGAGGTTGTTATGGAGGACATTAAATTTCCAAAGTTTGTCCTTTGAGACCTTAGAAAGTTAGGACAAATGGAGAGTGTTTTGTGTCTCAGTTACTGCCTATTAAAAACCCTGGTAGGAAGATTATGGTCACAAAATGCTCAGTTTGTGTCTGTGACAGTAAATTCCTCAGGGAGCAGTTTAGTAGTATCCAATAAAATTGGTAAAGGAATACAGATTTACCATGTAATCTCGCTTGTAGATATCTCCTTTGTAGACTTAAGCAAAATCTCAAATTTAACTTTAAAGTGAGAGAAAGTAAGCAAACTGTGAAAGAGAAAAAGAAAGGAAACTAGGAAAAAAGACAGAGAATCATCTTTCTTTAAAACACCTCTCTAAAATATGTATAGCAAAAAGTTGCCTTCATGGAATAAAATAAGAATACAACAAAGAAAAAAAGAAAAATTGGATAGCCAACAAAAAATTTTGATGGGAAATAGGAAAGTTCAATTTTTCGTTTGTTTTTTAAAGTCCTAGTGGCTAGACAGTGACTAGAAGGAAATAGCCCACAACTCAGAGAGCTGAACAAAGGGAATAGAGTTTTAAAGTAAGAGAAGAATGAGGAGTTTTGTTTGCTTATTTATTTGTTTGTTTTTGTGATAGTGGAGACTAAACCTGTAGACTTCATATGCATCTACATGCCCAGTTCTTTTTTTTTTTTTTTTTCAGATTTTTTGTTTTGAGATAGGGTGTTTCTAAACTGCATTAGATCATGAGATCTTGCCCAGATTGGGCTTGAATTTGGGATCCTTCTGCCTTGATCTTCTAGAGTGCTGGGATTAAGAGGATCTCAATTTTACAAGTAGGCAACACTTAGTACTGTAGAAGACAGAATGCAGTCTGCAGGAGGGTTGTGTGTACTTCTGTTACATCCTGGGTCCACCAAGAAAGGAAAACATATAAATATTTAAAGATAAATTTATTGAGACATCATGCGATTAATACAAGTGAGCTTTTGCCTCTACAATTATAAGAGTTGCTCAAACTGGTGTTCATTAGCTTCCAGATATTTACTACCACGGCAAACCGCTGCTTGGATAACATTGTGTAGGTAGCCAATGAAACTAGAGATTGATCACGTGTGAAATTGACCTTCTTCTTCAGGGTTGTGTGGAGTATATGAATAATGCACTGCAGTGGTTGAGCAGCACCTTCCCTCCCATCAGGAGAGTGAGGGCCCCACCTGACCCCAGCTCTGTCTTTCTTTCATTTTTCTCATCCCTGGCAGTCCCTAACCTTGAGAATCTCAGGAGCCATATGGGGTTGCAGCAACCTTGGTCCTTGAGATTGCTATACATGCATTTTACATTTTTGTTTTCTAAAGGTCAGCAGTTTTCTGTGATATTAGGATATCCTCAAGGGTCCCACATATGAGGGTAACATCATCTGTTGAAAAAATAATACTGTTTTTCTTTATCTGTAGTACATACACATTTTTTTTCAGACTCTGAATGTGTACTGCAGCTTTGGTAGTCTTCTACTTGTCATGTTCTTGAGGGTGGGGGCTGGATGATCTACCCTGTTTTTTTTTTTTAATTAATTTTTTTTGAGGCAAGATCTCATGATCTAATGCAGGATGGCCTTGAACTCACAGCAATCCTCCTGCTTCAGCCTACTGTGTGCCAGGATTACAGATATGTGCCAGCACTCCCAGCAAACCTAGGACTCAGTGGAATAATGGAATTGACAGTGCCATATACTTAACATTTAAAATAAGCAAAACAACTCTATGAAGAATTTATGAGTATCTATACGTAAGGGAGGCATGAACTGAATGGGGTGTGGTTATCTCTGAAGGAGAGGAACTCAGTAGTTTGAGACTCAGCAGGAGACATTGAACTTATTTTAATATCTTTAAAAAGCATGAAATAAAGGTGTTGAAATGTGGAGATTTGAGAAAGCATTTCATTATATTATTTCCCAAAATGTTTCTATTATTCAAAATAAATACTAAAAATTCCAATACAGTGTAAAGTGACCATATTATTATTAACACTATGCTGCCCTGGACAGCTCCCATCTCAGTATCTAAGGCCACCTCCTTCATCTATCAGCGCAAACTACAATCAGTTAATGTTTTTTTTAATTGAATAGAAATCCTGACTTCAGCAAAACTGGAAACTAAAATTCACATTAGCTCTCAAAACCCACTCTGTCACCTAGTTCCAAACTGACATGCCCTTACTTCTAGATATTTACATGAGTTCTTGCTAACTGACAATTCCCTTATAAAATCTTTTGCCAGACATTTATCATCCATGTTTCTAACTTTCATCCTTTTTCAAATATTGCTCTTGCTCAGAAAGACACACACACACACACATGCACACACACGCACAGCCCCTTGCTTACATCGTGTGGCTGCTGGTGTGGTCACACTGTGACAGTCCTTAGTAGGATGTGAGCCGGTTCCTTGGTACCAATCGTCCTTAGATCAGAATCAGTAAAGTCAAACACAAGAATTCTGCAAACATACAACAAAGGCACTCAAGGAAATAAAGCAAACAAACCAATATGATGTCGTTTCTGTCCTCTTTCTGCCCATTTCCCTCAAATATTTCTAAGAGATTTACAAAATATAGCTGAAATGGGAAAGACTAAGTTCTTTTCCTGAAGCTAGTAGAGGCTATCATAAATTCCCTCAAGACTAAGGGAAAGAAGCCTAGAATGTCTATTTGTTTGTAATAATCTCAGCATGATCCCTAAATTTTACATATGTGTATTCAACAAAACCACATACTTGTTTGAAACGGGGGCCATTAGCAATAGTGATTGCAGAGTCAAATTTGTGCTTGTGATTTTTTAAAATGTTTTATCGACTAAAAATGAAGCATTGAACTAGTTTATTTGTTTTTTAAATTTTTCTTATTTATTTACAGTACTAAGAATTGAACTGAAGCCCTTTGTACTGAGCTTCACCCCAGCCCTCTTTTTTCCTTTCTTTCTTTTTTTTTTAGACTGAGTCTTTATTTTTTGTTACTATTTTTTTTTTATCGGTACAAGGGATCAAACTCATGACCACGTGCTTGCAAGGCAGGCATTTATGCCACTGAGCTAAATCCCCAGCCTTTAGATGGAGTCTTACTAAGTTACCCAGGCTGGGCTTATACTTTTGATCTTTTTCCTCAGTCTCCTAAAATGCTGAGCCTACAGGCATTCTCTACCATGTCTAAATTGGTTAAAAACAATGATATATATTCATATTATGTTGAATGCTTAATACCCGATCTGAAATGGAGTGCTGTGGTTGGCACTCGGAAAGAGGGTTTATGGCTCATAGTGTGGTATTTTTCTACAGACACATATAATCTACAATCTTAAGATTCTACCTCTAAATTTTAGGCCATCTTTAGTCTTACGTTTTATAGAATTATCTTTTTCCCACATTATTCCCTGTGAGAGAATTTAATGCTAAAGACTTATGCTCATTACATTTGTGTGTAGGATTTTCATGATATCAAATGATATGAGTTACTTTAAGGCAAAAGAATATACAATACTTTATTTTTCATGAAGTTTCCTATGTCTGCTTGCTCAAGCATCAGTTAGACTCTTATTTGATACGTTGTTCTGTGTATGGAAGAAATGTTCATCACCCAACTGTGGCACTTCCTCTTTTGGTGATCTCCCTTACACGGCAAGCTTGGACTGCCACAGAGAATCTTCCGGTTTTTCATCTTCTCTTCCTCAAGTGAGTGACTGGCTCTGTACCATTCTGATTTTCCTAGCCCCTTCTTAGTTTCAACTTTTCCTTTCAATTTCTGTGCCCTTTGCAAGAGCGTGGCAAATGTGGGTGGGTAGAAATCCACGTCAAGATTGCTGGCATGAAGGGAGAGAGCAGCAGACTCTGTTAGGTTAAGTGGCTGCTGCTATTGGCAGATCTGAAAATTGATGCCCTGAGAATAGATGTGTAGCGGCCCTCCTCCTCCTCAGCCTCCGTTGGAATCACATGCAGAAGTACACGCGAAATTACTCATCTGAAGATGGGTTTCCCTGCATTTGGAATTGCTCTGAGATTACCACTGCAACAAATAATGCTGGATTGGTCCACAATTTAATAACCTAATGTGTACATTTTAAAGCTAGCCTGGAGGCCTAGCTCAGGGTTACAGCTCTGTCCCAGCATGTGTGAAGCACAAGGTTTGAACCCCATAACTACAAAAAATAGTGATATAAAACATAAATCTTTACACTTTACTTATCAGACTTTATAGAGTGAATATGGGCCTTGGTCATATCAATAGATAGAAACAAAATTTTCATTTATTCTAGAACAGGATTTCCTACTTGAAGCTCTAGTAAAACAGTGGATCCCTGCATGTTTGTTTTTTGTTGTATTTTCTCAGCATCTTACTTCACCACTGTATGTTGTTTTGACTCACTTTTCTTCCTTTTCTTTTCAATGTTCTCAAATTATATTTAATCATGTAAAACTTAAGCTGGTGGATACAGCAACTTTCCACAGAAGAGAGTGTTTATTGGAATACTGAAATTTGCTTACAGACTAGGCCATACTTTTCAGTAAAGACCTATAATCTATTTTTTTGCAATATTAAAATTATTTTTGACCCTTACTCTTTGCAGGAAGATCTGTAAAGATTTTCCTGCTCTGTATTTTCCCTATAAATTCCCTTAAACAGCTAAAAGGAAAGTCTATCTCTTCTGAATATGAGCAGCATAGAGTAAGAAACTCAGGAGCTGCTATCACGAACAAGGTATGTGTGAAGTAGCCAGAAGTCTTGGAGAAACTTCCAGAGTTCCTGCCCAGAAGGGCTGGAAGGCGGCAGGGAAGTGCGTCATATCACACACGGCACTCCTGGGCCACTTACCAAGGATGCATCTTCTTTCCCCAGGTGCTCTGCACCCAGCCACAGCCAGGACTCCAGGACAGTGTGGCCAAAGTCCGGTAGGAATCCCCCGCAGGACAAGATGTTCAATTTAATGCAGCCATCATGGTTTAACCAAATATATGACACAACCCACTAATCAAAGAAGACAAAAAGGAAAAAAAGGACTCTTTGTTCAAAACTGAGCAACAATTCCAGTTGCTAATTAGTAATCTCTTTCTTCTCAATACACAGATTTGTCATCAACGGAATTGTTCTCAGCACACAGTTAGTGGTGGTCGCATCTGCAGGATGCTGAGCCGAACACCGTGTAAGGAAAGTTGATCTTCCCTGTAGAAGTCAAGCTGTGAATATAGATTTACAGGCGGGAATGTTGGGATCACACAGCAGGAAGGAAGCTCATACACAAATACGACACATGTGCACATATTCACACAACTGTGGGCACGAATATACCCATGAACACACCTTTCTACACAACCCCAATGGGCGTGGGCTGGATCTGAAACACTCGCCACTGGCCCATGTGATAAAAGTTTGGTCTCCACCTCAGTAAGAGAAGCTTGAATGTTTCCAAAGTTTAGGAGATGAAGTCTGCTAGGCAGCTCTGGGGTCTTTGTGAGTGTGCTTTCACAGGGGATGATGGAACACTACAGAAAGCCCCTCGTGAGGTCCAGTGAAGTCTACATTTGTAATCTCAGGGGAAAGTCATTGTATTTCTAGTGAGTTAATTCCAGTCTACTATTTCCAGTGCAACCCATGATGCAAATAAAGACACAAATACGTATGTAAAACGGTGGAAAATGAAAGGAGTCCTAAGTCCAGCCAGAATATGGCTAACCAAAACAAGGACCAAACCTGGGTTTCAATAATTCCTGAAGAGGGAAGGGGAATGAGTGGCTGTGAGAACGTGGGAAGTACGTTTGTGGAAGCTGTGAGCTGGGCTAGGTAAGGGGCTGAAGTCCCCTCCGCAATATGCAGGGAGAGACAGAGATGCAGAGAGAGTAATCTGCATATCACAAATTAGGGCAGTGTGTAGTCATTTGGGGTCATTGCTTCACTTTTGATGTGCAACCCTCAAGCCCTGAGATGTCACAGCTTCTCTTCTTGAGGTTCATTCTCAGTTGGCAGCGTGGAGTCTCTTGGCGTGGCTCACACATACTGCCTGGGAGCTACAGGTGAGGCAACACTGACTGTCGCACTGCTTTAAAGTCTGCACATCAGCACCTCCATTAGACCCATTTGCATTGCTCGAAGTCAGTTGAGGGGTAAGGAAATGTCCTCACCAGTTCTGCGCAGACCCACACTTGGAGCTAAGTCCGAGTGCTCCTTTTTTAAGGACATCCCTCCAAGCGGTGCTCCCTCTCTTTCTGCTTTGTCTCCTGGCCGTATGAAATGGGGGCTCCTCTTCTCCACACACTCGCCACCATGATAAACTTCATGGCCACTGGCTCAAGAGCAATGGGGCCCACTGAAAATGGACTGGAATCCTCCAAACCAGGAGTCAAAATGGTTCTTTTCTCTTTAGGCATTCATGATATCAAAGTTTTGACATAATTACATAGAATGAGTGAATCAGCCCATAACGTAATTGCTAAATATATATTTTGTAAGTAACCGGGGCACCATCAGCCCCGAGTGGAGACAGGGATATTACTATAACCCAATATATTTACACACTGCTCATGAACTGAAAGCTAGACATTCAGGACGGCTGACAGAGAGTGCAGCAGATGCATACCCGCTTTTCCCCATGCAGGAGCAGGTCATATTTTAACTGCCTCCAAGAAAATAATTGCTTGCAGAACTCTTGCATAAAATCTTGTTATATGATAAATACTGTTTGAATATAAATAATTATGCTCTGATTTTCCTATGTGATGGAATCATTTTGTCTCTGTGTCCTAACATGTTTTGTTAGGAAGGATCGTGCCTAAATTCTACTTCGTGTCATTCTCTAAAGCATAAAATTGTGGTTTCCCACAGAGAAATCTGTAGTGTACTTAAAGCTCCTGTGAGAAGAGCATGGCTCACGTTATACAGTGCTATCGTCTCTCCCACTATGGAATATAATCGCAAGGCAGATCTTACAACTCTGGTTTCAAAAAAGTCACAGATAGACAGAGACATAGATAAACAGATTGATAGAAAGAAAGACATTCTTTTATAGGGGTTAAGGGAAAGCACCTGTACTGCATTAATTAGCTTTGGACCAATGCCACTGAAGTAGACAGAATGTCAGAGTTTCTTACCGTTACTTCACCTTCACTGCAGCCTCAGGATTTTTGCACTTACAATTGTGGAAAATAGTTACAGTGATTTTTTCTCCTTCATTTTGCTTAGCTATCTGCTCAGAAGTCCACCAACTTCCTACCAATATCTTGATCACTGTCATTTTATCAACTTGTAAACATTTAGAAAATTTGCCTCTGTTTCAGTAGGCCAGGCCAAGTAAAATAGAAATGAAATGAAAGCAAAAGAAAACACCTACTTTAGCACTTCTATGTCCCTAACATCCAGAATCATGCTTAGCAATAAAGAGCTCTCAATAAATATTTGCTGAATTAATGAATCATCGAGTTCAGTTCAATGTATTTCCAATATAAGGTTTTAAAAACTTGAACGTGACTTTCATTCATCTACATATTGTATCACAATATCAATGGGTGAAGAGTCATGCGAAATCTGTTTCGTTTGCTCCCACTCTCCTCTCCAGAATTAATATAGCAGACATTCTGCTGCCTAGTGACCAGGGGGCATCCGCATCCCTCGCCACTCACTCTGGCAAACATCTGAGTGACCCAGAAGGTACCAGCAAGGCGCTTTTGCTTCCATCAGCTCTACCTGGGGGCAATACATCTCTCTGAGCTGAACAATACACACACTTAATAATGCATGGTTCTTGCAGAGCGATTATTTCTGGGCATCCTGGAAAGGCTTTCAGGCTCCTGATGCCCAGCCACTGGATGCTGCATCTCTTGGCAGACTCATTCTGCTGTGAATCTGCACAGCTTCCTCTTCTGCTCTGATCCCAGAAGCTGGGACAACTACAGGTTGAAAAGCTGAGAGTCAGTGCAGTTGGTGATCCAGTTTGTTTAAATGGAGACACAAAATCTCAGGGAGAGAGCGGCACATTCCTCTTCCTCTTGTGGATTTCACTCACTCACCCAGCACTGGCTGAGAATTGGCTGCTGTTGGGTGGGGCATCAACAACCAAACCATAAAGGGCCCTGACAAAACTCTGACTTTAGAGGACACAATGAAAGAGAGGAAGCTATTATTCAGTTAAAAGAAGAATTCATAATTTTTGTTAGTAATTAGTGTCATAAGATAAACAAAATAAGGTTAGAGCTCAGCACATCCATTCCCTGGATCCCGGGGTAACCTTGGAGTTCCCGAGTATGCCCTCTTTGTGGTAAGGAGGAAGAAGATGATATTGGAGTTGCCGTTCCTATTTTTGTGTCCTCCGAGGTATACCTGGGAGTAAGAAATAATGTACAAATTAGGAAAGAATTACCTCCAGGAGAAGTTGACGTGGCCATGAGAAAGTGAGGAGACAAGGGACGGGTGCTGGGCCAGGTAGCTGAGCTTTTTCCCTAGGATGATCTGAAGATGGCATTGCCGCATAGTCTGTTCCATGGTGAGAAGAAAAGAGCAGGGGTTCCAGACACGCATCCCGCAGTCCTGAGCCATGCTCTACTTAGGCTTCCAGCTGTCTGAGCTTCAGGGGGCCTGCCAGCACCTCTCCAGTCCAATCGGTAGTGCTGGTGAGTAGAGGTAAAACCTCCATGGGCTGGGCTGTGGCCACAGAGCCTGTGCAGTGTCCTATGGAGGTCTGGGCAAAGCACTGGATCAAGGAAGAATCTGGTCAGCAGAGACCCAGCAAGGGTTCAGCTCAGGCAAAAGAGAGAAAGGGTGTCCATGCCCTACAGTTCAGCAGGCCAGTGTTGTCCAGAGTGGACTTAGCAGACAGGCGACAACTAGGAGTTTAGCTTTGGTTCTGTACAGCTTAAATATGCATAGTGTCCTTCTGAGGTCCATGTGTGAAAGCTTTGGTTCTCAGGGTGGGGTTACTGGAAAATGACGTGATTCTTCTGCCGGTGGAACCTAAAAAAGGCTAAGCGCTGAGAAGTGTGCTTTTGAAGGGCACCGTGAGAGTCTGGTCTTTCCCTGTGCTTCCCACTCGGGGTATGAGTAACTTGTCCAACATACACACATCCGTTATTGCCAGCCATGACTTACAGCTGGGCACCTAAGCAACGCTGTTGCCTGGGCTGATGTTTGGTTTGATGATTGAACTGGAATCTCTAGAACTATAAGCCAAATACAACTTTTATCTTTATAAGTTAATTGTTTTAGATATTTCCTTGTAGAAATTTAAAGCTAAGTTCTAAGCATAAAGTCAAGCTTTCAGAGGGCTTGAGATATTCATACTTACGGTTTAAATTATTAGGGCTACTAAAGACAAGATAGTTTTCAAGAAAAAAAGGCAAAAGGAAATCATACACACACAATATAAAATCATACACACAATACATACTAAAAACTTTTAATGTATAGTCTTGATTTAGTTAAAAATCAAAACTTGAAAATGTATATAAATTCTATCATCTACCACATAAACACACACACTCACAAAAATACATTACTTAAAAAAGAATTTCACCTTACACCTAGTCATTTCAAGAACAAGTAGAACAATCCTCTTTTGATAGATACTAAACATGTTAGCATACTTTGTTTCAGAATGCATAAATGACCTTTGATGAATGTTTTATTTTTATATTGCCTACAATACAAATGTCCAACAGATTACATAATCAGACTCAAATGACATTGTCTCTAAAGGTTGTAGAAAATAACTAACTAAAGCTCTGTAAAAGATCAAGTTACATTTTTAAACCAGGCTAAACTCCATTGTTGCTTAATTTTGAGAAATAATAACAAGTATGTATTAACTGTGTTCTCTAAAAAGAAATGTGTGTGCACACATGTGTTCATATTTCTTCATGAAAATATGGATAGCCTTTGTTTGAGTGGCGGCTGTGAATCTGCTTGCCAGGTACCAGTCCATTTTGAAATGAACCTGCCCATTATTTGAGAAAGATCAGAAGGTATTTCCACAACAATTACTATAAAATGGCTCTCTGTGCCAAACTGTACATAACTATTATTTTGTGACAAATGCCCATTAAAAAACATCATATCAAATATTCACAGCTCATGGACACTTAGTTGGTTTAACTAGGACCGTATTATACAGAAACACTATTTTAAATATAAAAATTCAACTTTATAAATTTCTGCTATTTCTTTTCTATTCTTTAATATATCTGCTTTAACAAGGTTCTGTCTTATAATTAACATTAATTCTGTTTCAAATAAAATATTTATATATTTTAAAACCAGAGGCTTATTTTCTTAAAGATTACAATAATGATTGATTTTCTTAAAGTATTGACATGAAAACAGGTAATTTCCTCTCTCATAATTTTCAATAGGTTTGATTATAATCATGTTTTATCACGCCTATATCTTCAACCTCAATGAAAATAAATATGCTGAAGACAAAATAATTGCACCTGTAGCTACTATGTAACCTTAGACCTTTATTTTAGCGTAGGATTTAAAATTGCATCTTGATACTGTTGGTTTCAACCTTGTTCTGAACTTGAACCACGCCTGTTGTATATAAAAACAGCACACATGCAAATAAAAATTTAAATCTTTAAAAATGGCTCTCATCACTTGAATACATAAGCTGCCAGGTAGTTCTTTCCCTTTGCAGACAAAAATAGACAATCTTCCCCAGGACTGAGATTCAGCTGACATGTACAATGGACAGGAAAGCCGTCCTCCAGCCTAGTGAGAGCAGCCATCCCATCCCTTCACTAGTTTTGCACCAAATAACAAAAAAAGTGTTTTTAACATTCTAGTAGTTCTAAAATTTCTATTTTTATTTCCTTAATTATCTTTCTTTGCACACTTTACATTTAAAAAAATCTAGATTTGTCAAAAAATGTTTAATTGAACCATTTTAGAAAGCATACTTGTTACTGAAAAATTAATCAGCAAAATCAGTGAGCTAATTTTAATGATGATTACTATTTTAAAGGGTGAATATTTTTAGTTCTATCTGGAATGCAAAAATGCTTTCTGACTTAGTGAGATTTAAAGTGAGCACAAACTGCATTATACCATATCTAACAAGCAGAGCACACTATCTTAATTCAAATTAGAGATATTTATAGAATAGACTAAATGCTGCAGTTCAGGTAATGAATCAATGATGCAGGAGACCAGATTCTGGTAAGAGGGTAATGATACTGCAGTGATTTCACTATGTCCCATTTTTCTTATTTTATGAAGGAAAAATATATCTTTCAATTTAGGTTAAAGCTGTAAACTGCTGTATTATACCTGGTGGGGTATGTTTATGACTCTTGTTAATCAGACATGAGTGCTGTGTGTCCACTATTCAGTCAGAGCAGTAAACGGAATTTTCCGTAGAACATCATGCTATGAATTGCCATGATTCATAATACATTCCCATAAATGAGCTCTCTATGAAAAGAGTATTGTAATAGTTTTTTGTGTGGAATGCTCTTACTGGTAGTTTTTGACCTCGATGTCTGTTACATGAGCTACGTTTTCTGTCATTTGTTTTCTCAGTTGAAGTATTAGGTGAAACCATAATATTTACAGCTGCACATTTGTCCCCTGTCAGTATAATATATTGAGAGACAGCGTTCTCCTGTGACAGCAAGAGGCAGGGAGGACTCAGGAAAGGAAAGTCAAGGTTTACTGGGGGGCAGCTAAATAGACAAAGGTGTAACTACCTCGTTTCTAGAACACACTAGTGTGCAAAATTAACTGCATTTAAATATTTTCAAAGGAAACTACTAATTTGCAAATTAGCCTCGTGAACTTGGAGACAATAATAGTAACAATAAGTAATCGACAACAACCAGGTAGTCGTGTGTACCTGTACCCAAGAGTGTGACAGCAGTGACAATTCCTTCCAAGGCAGTCGACGATAGTGACCTTCAAGATGAAAGGCATCTTTCTACTGTTGAGTCCTTGTTCTTGCCTGGGTATTCTGGATACATTATTAATTAGGGCTTTTGACTCCAGTGGCAACTGGCTTTATACTAAAAATATTTCATTGGTGGCAGCTAGCATCTATCACACTAGAAAGAGACCTATCTCTTACTGCCCAGCATACCCTCTGCCCAGAGGTATCTCTGAGATGGGCCCCAGGTCACGGCCTTCCCTCCTGTGGCAAAAATTGAATGAAATTGGGAAAAAATATTTTCCCTTCTCTGAGAGACATTTTTGTTAGCAATTTCCCCTTATAAAATGTTTACTTAACATTTTATAATAAATGAAATTACTATCTTATTAGATACTAAATCTATCTTCAGTGCCACTATTATAAATCTTTTAAAGCATCTCATTATTTGATCACTGTTCAGAAAGGTTTTTATTTTTACCTATGGTTATAGCCATAGTCACTGGGTGGTGAACATGCAACACATAAGCAGATCCTCAAATCCAACTTCCCGGATCCATCTTACCCTCAATTGGGGCCTGAAAAATACTTTTATACACTATAAAAGAGACATTTTATTTTTTAAAACACATTAATTGTATTTATAAATCCTAGTGATACCTTTGTTTGAAATCAGAGTGTACATTTCAGTGCTTGTGAAAATAGACAGAAAAAGAAATGCAATGAATTTTTTGCCTTCTCATCTCCTATAAAAAGATCATTTTCTTAACACAATATGAAAAAATTAATATATGATAAAGATAGGTTCTGAGACCATTCTTACTGAGCTCTATGTATTGGAATTTTCTTGTGAAGCTTTTAATATGCAAGATGTGCTGAATAAAAAGTACTATAAATATTTATATAATAAAATATCTTCTTACTTTAGAAAAGTCTATTATAAACATGTAGATACTCAGATAATCACCTGCCACCCAGAAGCTCTTGATAATAAACTGCGTCTGCTTCATTTAATTCCCTTCTTTCTGTTTTCTTCTTTTCCTCATAAGATTTTCATTTAAGAAAATCATAATTTGCCCAAACCCACTTTTGATTCTAAAGATCATCCCCTGGGACTTTCATCGTGGTCTCTGTTCAAAACTGCTCATATAATCAGCTTATTAGAAGCAAGTCTCCATCCACCACGAATTCACAGCCCAATTACTGAGCATGGCATATACAGAAGTTTTCATTATTATTAAAGCTTCTAGACTTCTTTTTATAAGTTCTCTATGTTACTTCTTTTCAACTGTGTTAACTTTGTATCCTGTTTGTTTCTTTCCTCCTAATTTGTTGTGACTCTCCCATTTTGGATTGGGCTCACTACAAATTGGTCAAATCTTGAGTCAGGTTTTGGGTGTAAAGATTTGTGAAAGAAATTTTGACAAGGGAAGTAAGCTAGTAAGAGAATTGGAGGACTCAGCATGAGGAGGCGTGGGTGAGTTCCCACCATGGTCAGTCTGACCCTTCGGAGCAAGCTGGAGCGGGATTCCAGACAGTAGTTTATTCCTCTAGAGACAAATGTGCTCCTCAGCTGGTGATTCCTATGGGAAAAACCAGAGGGGAAGAAGGACTTCCCATGTCTTCCAGAGCTATCCTCTGAAGGTGGTCCTTTGCAGTAGAGCACAGAGAGGTGGAGAAATGCACCAACTGCTGCTGGAGCGACTGAAGAAAGCTATCACTTTTCCACTGCTGAACAAAATACTGTATCTGACATAAACAACCGCATGGAGGAAAGTTTCATTTGACTTATGGTTCAGTACATGTTCATCCTGCTCCAAAACAGACACATCATGATGGAAAGACCTGTGAGAACAAAGCAGTGTACCTCATGGCAACCAGGAAGCAGAGGGCAAAGGTCAGAGTCAGAGATACTTTCCAGTATCTTGCGCTTCCTTGTGACCCATGTCCTCCAACCAGGTTCCACCTTGTTAATAGCCCAATCAGCTATTGTCTTAGTTACTTTCCTCATCACTGCATCAAAATATCTGACACCTGGAACTTAAAGGAGTTACTACTTTTGGCTACTATTAGCGTTGATGGTGATGGGTTTCAAAGAACAGCATAGACAAAGGGCCTATCAGAGCAAAAGCTACTCCAGTCATAGGGACCACAAAGCAGAGAGTAAAGAGGAGGCCAGAGGAGGCAGGTTCACCCTTCCAGGTCATGACTGCCTCAACTAAGCAGGTCCCACCTTCCAACACCAAGCCAGCTGCACCGCTCCCAGTCATCCAGGCACCCTCCTTCCCCAAGACTGCCTCTGAGCAAGAGCCTCGGGAGACATCCAGATTCAAACCACAGTAGCTATGGACTCACCCATGGACTGACCCATTAGTGAGGACAGTGCCCCCAAGATCCAGTGGCTTTCTACTTATTGGGGACATTTTTGATCCAGGCAAAATATGAGCAAAAATCATGTCTGCTCCAACTCAGCTATTATAGTTACATTGACCTTGAATTTATGCACCTTCTGTTTCTTCTTTATTAAATAAATGTATTCATCAACCTATAGTCTTCTTTATCTAGCAGTGATACTACAGAATTTTTTCCAAATGTCTCCTACTAAACATACATTGTGAAGCAGGCATGCTTGTGTTTACGACACTTCTCAAATGAAGATTTACCTCCAGGGATGTGTACCAACAATTGAAAAAAACATGGGGGACAAAAGATTGAAAACTAGTATTCTTGTTTACATTATTACAGTCCTTACCATTATAATAGATTAATGGCATAAACCAAAGTTTAGGCTGTGTATTTTCTGTGAAAATAGGCAAACAATAAACAAAAACAGTAACTCATGAAATTCTGCAAATGAATACTTATAATAAGCATCAAAACTTCTCTTAGAACATGCAAGCAAATGGGTAAGAGTTGCTGAGAATATGTGCTGAATTACTGTGTAGCAGTAACCTTGTTTTATTTCCACAATATTGCTATGGTTAAATTACGCTTTTATTGATAAATAAACTAAAGTTTATATGAATGTAATTGCCCCAAGTCATATGACTTGCAAGACAAAAGCTGAGTCACAAATTTGGTTTTTCTACTTCTAAAATGGCAGGAAGCTTTTAAATTTATACTGTTTACATCATACATAATAAACAGGGCAAATTAAGCATTAGATGGCAGAAAAATATTACCTAGAAACTAAATCTTTAAATCTTTATCTTTAGACTAATTTGCTGAAAATTTTGACCAGACCTAGAAGTATATTTACATTTGTCAAATATTTAAGTTGTTAATTTGTACACTTAAAATCTATGTGGTTTTACCTTAAAATATGGCAATCACAAGCCACAGTTGATTAAACAATTACAAGTTTCAGGTATTTTCATTTACCCACTTATACATTCATTCAATAAAGAATTGTTAAGTATTGACTAGGTTTCCTGGGAAGGGTGGATAGAAAGATGATTAAGCCTAATCTCCACCATCAAAAGAGTTTCTTACGTAGTAATTGGAGTCAAATGGATTCAATAAAATGCTCGAGCATTAGACTGAAGATGTGTTTTGCAATGTAAGAGCATAAACAACACTGTGGTCATTTCTATTGCAGAGGCTCAGGGAAAGCTTCATAAAGAAGATTATGTTTAGTCAGAGTCTTTAACAGAGATGTACCTGGCCCAGAAATAGAAAGGGAATTCTAGGGGAAAAACTGCAAAGCACATCAACAGTCCCGAGCACATCACTCAGCATAATTTTTAACCTAAATGTGGGTGGTTGCTGATTTAACTTGGAATATGTGTGACACATATTCAAAGACATAACAGTTCAATTCAGCACATAATTTTAAATAATTTAGACCAAGAAACATTTAAGAAACTGTCAAATGGTAAGGAAACTGTGTTCTTTTTGTGTTTGTTTATTCAAATTTTGATTGAAGCAAAAATATGTACATTAGTGGAAAAAATATTATGTGAACAGCTTGATGATTTGTCTCCAAAGGAAGGCCATGGTGGCCCTCCCACCCAGTCACAAAGGACTTGCCCAGGTCCTGCCAAATTTTTGTCTCCATCCCAAGTTCTAGGTCCTCAGGAAGTTCCTTCTGCAGTAACAAGAACCCAGGTAGTACATGTTATTAGACCACCACTTTACAGAATGGGGCTTTGGGCCATAGCTTTATGAAATGTGGATGGTCTTTATGCTTTGTATTGATTTCATCAACAGTATCTAGATGATAGGCAAAGACATAAAGAACCATAAGAGTCCTATGGACCACCATGCGGGGAAGCTCTGTGGCCACCAGGGATGAGAGCTCGCACCTTTTTGTAAGGAAGAAAAACTCTTTACTGCTGGATGCAGTGCTTCATGTTTATAACTCCAAGCACTTGAGAGGCTGAGGCAAGAGGACTGCTGTGAGTTCAAGGCCAGTTTGAACTACATAGCGAAACCCTGTCTCAAAAACCCAGAAAAACTCAAAACAAAAAGCAAAACAAAAAATTCTTTATTAAGCTACTGAAGTGTTGGCATCTGTTTGTTATAGCATCCAAAACTACTCATATATGAGCCAGCTTTTGACCCAGTAAGCAAGATGCCTGCATCCCACGGGAAAGGAAGTGTTTTGCTTTGAGGAGACTTAATTTGTTTGCATGACTGAAATGGCAGCTGTCCTCAGTGGAGTGAGAAGGCCGACGATACAGGCTCTGGCTGCAGGAGAACAGCTAAAAGCAGCTCATGGAAAAATATAACCCCAGATGCCTCCTTTGTCACTGTAAAGACTTTAGTTCCTTCTTTCAGGAACAGTGACAAAGTGATGATACATGCGAAGGAATGATAACCAAATACATAACCTGGACCAGCAGATAGAGACGACGGAATTAGTGTCCAGGATTCATGAATCTAGGCCAGTGCAGGGCAAGTGTGAGCCAAAGCAATAGCAGAAGCACAGGACAGGACGTGGGTCGGGTAAGAGAGGAATCATAGAAACAGTATTAACAGGTCCACTTAAGACTGAAAAGAAAGTGGAAGATAAAACTGCAGGAAATAAGAGATCACATCGGGGGGCTGTGATGGGGGGAGCGGGCAGAGAAGGCATCGCTGTGAACGCTACGCACTAACTCTAAAACTGGCCTAAGAAATGCTGTCCATCAGCTAAAACAAGAAAACGGATGCTCACCTGGGAACGCTGGCGTCCGTGTTTCGGCCGCAGTTTCCCGTCCAAGGTCTGTCCTGTGGTCTGTGTCCTGCAGCGCGGTGCTGCTGCTGCGGGTGCCAAGAGGGCGGCAGGGCCGTGTCCTGTCCTCTGGCTGAGTCTCCCCGTCATATTACTGGCATTAAGTGGTCAATCTCATCGCCTTTGTTTTTCAGTCTTATTTTACCGGTGCACGTTTGTAGTGAACAGTGATTATACCCCGTGTGGGGGTGCTGGCACATGTCCGTAAGAGCCCTAACTCCTTGTATGGCCCTTCTCATCCCCTCCTTGCTTCTCCATCTCTTGGTCTCCTTCCCATTTGCAAAAGATTTATCTCCATGTTTCTTATTATCGATCTTTTATTCTGCTCTTTAATTTACTTATGATGTGAGATTCTCTTATAAGACTGCTGTACCCTGAAACCCTGTAAGTGGAGTCAACAAACCTCACTACAGGTTCAGTTTTAAAAAATTATTTTCCTTTTTGTGGAACTGACACAAAAGAAAGTCCAAGTGACTTAACTGTGATATTCTTCCAAGTGTGAGACGAAGTCGGCGGCAAAGTCACTCCTAAGTTCCAGAGCATTCCGCCTTGTGGGATCCAGTTAAGGCCTTGGGCCAAGCAGTAGAAAATCCCTGATTAGCATGTGTTGTGTCCCAGTCAAGCAGCTGCCTTGGGAGGGCAGCCGCGCCAGGGCACTGTCAGTAGTGCCACAGATACAAATCTCCATGCTCTTAGTGTACTACAGCTAATGACAGAGGGGGATTCACACGTCTGCAGCAAATTCCCTCCACTTGTGGCACTGGAGCGAGCAGCTCCAGACCACAGACCAGATCCAATTTCAAACCAGTATTCCCCTCTGTGAACACTGCTGTCGCCACGGAGCTGGGCGGATGGAAGGCAGGGCAGGGACAGCAACCGGAAAAAGGAACACGGAGGAGCAGCTTCCCCAAGCATGGGTGGCCTTTGGCTGTCACAGGTGGGTTAGCCGCCCTTGCGGTCATCAAGCCCCCAAAATGACACTGGTGGCCCACAGGAGGCCCACACCGCCACTGGACTGCGGCCACATGCTCCTGCTCCCTGAAGGGAGGTACCAGCTTTGGAGCCTTTACCATGGGCGCTCAGGCCTAAGCCAAGTAGAAGGCAGCTCACCAGAAGATCCTTCTACTCGTAAAGGCACAAAAATCTCATTGGTTACAGACATGTTCCTCAGCCTCTACCCTCAAGATACTTTTGAGCCCAATAAGTTTTTGGCCTAAGGGCTTTCCTATGCATCGCAGAATATTAAACATATCCCATAACCTTTATCCACCACCTTGGTAACAGTACTTCTGTTGGAATAAATAGAAATGTCACCAGTTTCTGCCAGATGTCCACTTGTGAGGGCTGAGGGACACATGAAACTCAGCCCCAGTTAGCAACAGCTCATACAGGAGACGACTCTAATGTTACAGAATTCATTTTAAGCAGGTTGTTTCTTATCTTCCTTTTTCACTTTTTAATTAGTTGCTGTTGCCTGGCAGACCCTGAAGGCATGATCAATAGATCTTTAATTCTGGGAATTCTACCTCCATCTGCAAAGCAAATGAGGGCTGATATTCATGCATTGGACACTGAGCAGTGGAGAGTGAGTTTTACCAAGTGACTCCACTGAAGGAACCTCCAAGCTTCCTAAATCCAACCAGGGAGGGTTTGCCTCTGATACAGGTTCCGTCTGTGTGGGTAAAATTGCATAAGAATAGTTCAAAGAAAAGAGTCAAATTATGTGATCCATTTTGGAAAAGTGTTTCACAAAATGAGCCCTATTTTATAAATACACATTTCTATTTTTATCCAGGACTTTCATAAACTGAGACAGAGATAAAGGACTCCTTCTCAGAGAGGAAGTAAGCAGGAGTTTAATCCTGGTCTCTACTCCATGAAACTATCCCACCTCTGTGAATTCCTTTCATGTTTTCAGCTACTAAAAGGAATAAAGAATTTAGCAAATCCTCAATAATTTTAAATCCCTCCTTTTTTGAAAATACACTCAGTGTCACGTATCACAGGACAGATTTCAGTGCTGTTCCAGCCCAATTTGATCTAGTCTCCAAACAGCCATATTTATTTACACATTGACTTGAAATACTTGTGATGAAACCTTTTTTTCCCTAGAATTACCTAAGTACTATGAGTGATTCTCTGAAGAGGATGGAGGATGGAGGTCCACACAGGCTGACTGTGCTCCTTCAGCTGACTGATGGGGCTTCCGGGGGCTCCCTGTGACTATTGTTCAGGACCAGGCAAAGCTCCCGGGGCAAGCAGCATTCAAGCCGAGGTGCAAGGAGGTGCTATGAAAAGGAAGTTGGAGGAGCGTGTCCTTGTGAGAGGCAGGTACAAATCCCCAGAGGTACCATTATGAAAGCATTATTACCCTAGGATACACATAAACCAAAATGTAGACTTCGGGGCTGGTGTCCTCAGCAGGCTGGTTGGTAGATGGTTCGTGAGAGCACGGTGATAGAATTACCCTCTCTCCTGGCTAACGAGCTGAACAAACATGCAGAAGCTGTAGCCTTTGTGCAGTGTTCTTAGAAATGTCAAATTGCAGCCCCTGTGGTAAACACAAATTGTTTTAAATTTTTTAAAAAAACACAATTACCATATGACTAGCAATTCTATACCCGAGTCTACATAGGAAACTACTGACAACAGAGTGTAAGAGATTGGCGTGCATCCATGTTCAGTATAATATTACTTACGGGACCAAAACAAGGAAGCAACCTAGGCACCATGGTTCCACCAGCAGATCTGCTCAGCTCTTTCCTCCCCTCTTGCTCTTCTTTTCAGAGAGACTACCCTAATCAGCATAACCTCTCACTGTGGCTTCAAATGGGGAGGAGAATCAGGCAGACATTTTCAGCCTGGAAAAAATTTTCACAGTGCAGCACGGAGAAATTCTCAAAGGACAGTTACAGTGGATCCAAAGAAAACAGATAACATCTCTGGTGAGGGGTGATGGCAAGTTGTCCAGAGTTTGGTAGCAGAGATTAGAATAGCCTACTATGAAGCACCGTGCCTGATCAAACGGGGGTTTCCCAGTCTCAGAAGAGTTGTTTGGGACATTTTAATGTATCATAGAGTCACTGATGTCCAGCCAAAAATTGAAATGATGTGAATGAATAAAAAAAGAATCTTCAATAAAAAGGTAAATGACTGACAAATAATTCCAACACAGAATGGATGCATGTTTTAAGGGGAGACTGGACAGGGGAGAGAGAAGGCGAGAGCAAACATATAAACAGTTGACTTGTTTAAAGCAACAGTTAACTTGAAACCAAAAAAAGTTAATGCTTCACAAAGTGGGATTTCATCAGTTGTAATAAACATTACTGAGTGTTCAGTAGGATGCAACAAGCAAAACCTGGCACTGGACTTTGTGGCAGGGAAGGCACTGGTGATCTTAGAGGATGTATCAATGGAGTTGCTTAAAACAGGCTCAAAGGAAAAGGATTTTCACTTGTCTGTATCTGGACTCCAAGGCGTACACACTAAGCATGACTGCCAGCAGATTCCAGGAGCAACAGAACCCAGGTCAACCATAAAGTCATGAGAATACGCTAAACTATTCACAAATCACAATAAAATATTATTAGGGCATCCAACAACAAGAAAGGTGGTGATTGAATAATGGACGCCCACACGCTTGCTACTCACCAGCAAGGAAGTTCTGGACTTCTATCAGGACTGCCTTCACTCACTTACTTCTGAGGAAAATCAGAGAAATGGATTTCCTAAGTATGACAATATTTCTTCATGACTAAACTAGTTTTTATTGGTACATGTTTGCTACATATAATGATCACATCCATCACAAGGAATTTGTACCTGTACAAACTATATCTAAATTCTTTCTGCCATTTATTTTCTATCTTTTTTTGTGCCAGGGATCAAACTCACAACCTCGCACTTGCCAAAGAGGCCTTTATGCCCCTGAGTTAAATCCCCGGCCCATCTTTTTGCATTTCTTACACTCTCTTCTACCCCCCTTTTTTTTAAACACCAAGTACATTTAGTAAAAAAAGAAAGTTATAAAATATCCTCCGATCTTTCCTTGAGAAATTAAAAATAAGACTAAAACCAAAAACAAATAGAAGAAAATAATAAAGATCAGAAAACATAATCCCTTATCAAACTGCCAACATTATTTTTCATAAAGATTAACATTTTGATTCTTACATTTCTGTAAAAATAGAAAAGCTCAGAACAGTCTAAACAACTTTGATAAAGGAGCAAAATTAGAGCTCCTGCCCTCCCCAGTCCCAGGACTTCTCACAAAGTTACACCAATCAGGACAAAGTGACACTGATATCAAGAGAGGCAAATCACCACAGCACCAATATGAAGTCTCGAAATAGATATCCACATAACAGACAATTGATTTCTGGCAAAGATGCAAAAGCAGTTAAGCGGAGAAAGGATTGTACCCTCAATAAATATACTGGAACAACTGGATAACCACATGCAAAAAACCAAAGCTTATAGCACACCAAAAATTTCTTAACACACCCAAATGTCAACTCAAAATGGCTCACAGTGGGTTAGCTAAACTGAAGGCAGGTGTGGCCTGAGTCATTGCTTGGCTGAGGTCATTCTCTCTGAGACACAATACATGTTTTTTCCTTATCATACTAATGAAACAATGCAATGTTTATACAGACAATATTCCTTAAACAAACAAATTTAAGAGCCCTCTTACCTTTCCATGACAGATACTAGGGGAAAGTTTGGATGATATTTAAATTAATAAATAGGCTTCTGCTCTTTGCATATCTAAATGTGATGTGCGTATGTTTAGTCTTTCCATTAATTGAAAAAGATGAGCACATTTAATTAATAAGGATGACCTAAGAAAGGGAAAGCTGATCAATGAGGGAGGGGGTATTTCAGTCATATGATTAGGACCTGCTACCAGCAAGTTCAATGTTTTTCCAAATCCTCCCTGTCCTCCCCCAAAATCATATATTAAACAATCAGTGTGAGCCTTTGTGGCCAGGCTTCAGCATCTATGCTGTTTGCGTTTCTCTAAACTCACATTTTAAAGTCCTGCTGGCATCATCTGCTCTTTGAGTAGATCCTGTGCTTTGTGTTTCTACTGCTTGCAAAGTTTCTGTCAAGCCCAAGTTAATAACAGAAACCTGTGCAATAATCATATCTTGAAAGCAGATTTTTAAAAGACCTATTTTCATCAAAATATATGTGGTGGGAAGTGACTGAAATCCCAGAGGATTTACTTAAGGATCTTGACCAAGCAAATTTGTAATTTTCTGCCACCACCTAGACTGCTGATCCTTGATCTTTTGCATCCTGTAACGATTGCATTCACTCTCAAAGCAAGACTAGTTCAAGGTGAAACCCTGAGAATACGGGGCTCTGGTCCCCTCATCCCATGTTGGTTTTTGTTCTGTGGCCTCAGGCTGAAGCCTCAGTTCCCTCATCCTCAAATTCCATCATGTGTGGCATTGCACACCATAATCCCAGCACTCTGGGAATGTGAGTCAGCAAAACAGCAAGTTCAAGTCTAGCCTCAGAAATTTGAGGACTTAGTGAGACAGTTTTAAACAAAAGACAACAAAAAGACTGAGGATATAGCTCAGTGCAAAGGCTCTGAGTTCAATCACCAGTACACAGAGAAAAACAAAAGCAAAAACAACAACAACAAAAACCTACCTGGCAATCAAAACCCAACTCTCGAATTATGTCTGCATGAAACATGATGGAAATCAGAATGGGAAAGACACTGATACTGTGCATAGCATAGTGCAATGGTATCGGTTCCAGAAGGTCAGAAGAGACACTTATAGATGACAGTCATCACCCATGATGCCACACTCTATACCACTATTGTCTGAAAAATGCTATATTGTTCACACTGGTGATGCTGTAATGAAAAATTATGCTGAAAAACCTTTGCAGAGGAACACTTGAAACTTAAATAGTGGACTGTTTTTTCTAAATACTTCAAAGATGACTTTAAAACATCCACTAAGTTGTATTGGTGAGGCAATTGGAAAATTTGAGGAGAAAGTCCTCAGACATTTGATCTACATTCTATATAGCTGGATCCTAAAAACTAAATATGAAGGGGAACGAGAATGTGCTCACATTGCAGAGGGAGAATCTGCAATGCATGGAAGATGCAGAAACTACAAAAGAAAACAGAGAACATGCATAGAGTGTTGTGGTTTTCTAAGGTCTCGGGTGGGTGAAGGTGAGAGACATTGCCCATAATTGTCTCTTTCTGTGTCTTTCCAGTGAAGCTGGGCCACATAAGGGCTTTTGAGTAGAGAAGCGGAGAAGCAGCCGTACTTTGTTTTGTTTTGTCTTGCTTTGTTTATCGCTCACATATTGTTGCTTGCTGGCTGCAGCACCGTCACCAGCCAAGCATCATTTTTCAGTGTCTGGGATCCATTGGCCAAGTGTTTGTCTATGTTTAGATCTGTAACAAAGAGTCACCGCTTCTGTAGAGCACAACATTAACATGAGCCTAAGGCTCAAAGAACTAACTGGGCTCCTGCCAGCTGACCGTTTGGGGTCCAGTTTACTCTTGCTCCTTCCATGCTGTATCCATCTTTTTCTCTGTCTTACTTTTGGGGTTTCAGACTCCATCCTCAAACACAAACAACAAGCTTACAAAGATGACGTGGCCAGCACCCGGGCTGGCTGAGGTGGATTACAAGGCCATGAGTCTATAGAATTGATGTGATTCGCTCATTTAAAGCTGACTAATTCAGACTTACATACTAAGAGCTGTTTTAGAGGAAAAAAATCTTAAGACTCAGGTCTTTGAGCTTTCCAGAATGAGTTTTCTGATTTGACATACCATTGGGAGTCCCTCCCATGTAACAGCAGAGTACCTGCTCACATGATCACATTTAGCTGCGGAGGAGGCTGAGCCTGGACAGTCCCTTGTGTGTAGGAGTTCTAGGCCAGCCTGGGCACCATGATGATCCACTGTCTCAGGACACAAAGGAAAAAATTGTTAGAGTTACATGCTTTCTCTTAGTGCATACTTAGGACAAGGTTCAGAGTCACCAAATATTTACTGAGTTTGATCTTTTTAATGAAAACAATTGGGTGGTTTGGTTAAATTTAATTATTCTAGAAAACTTAGAAATGAAAATGATAATCTTAGGGCTTCACATTCTCAGTTCATGGTCTCTAGAAGGATGACAAAAGTTTGTGGTCTTGCCCTAAAAGAAATCCTGTCTCTTACAGTCAGAAGCCCAAGAATTCTGAAGATGAAGCCCAAGGGTATTTACTTGGAGGGGCGAGAGAGCCTGACATTTGGAATGAGTAAATTATGGTTGAGCTGGAGAGCTAGAACCATTCAATTTGACAGCCTTCTTGGCTTTCTCTGCCAGTAGAAGCAGCCCACATTCTTGTCTGAGGAATCCAGACTCCCTTTCAAGTGTGCACCCGAACAGTCCTTCCCTGGAAGTCCTGTCCACCCTTGCTAAAGATTTGCCCCCATAGTCTCCTCTTGTCCAGACCTGTAATTAGACTGCTGTCCCAGGTTGTGATGGAGTAGGATACCTGTCCAGACTTGCATAATCTGCTAATTAATACCAACAAAATCAAGGGAATAAGGACACCAGTGTATCTCAAGGTTTGGGATTCAGAGGGGAAGAACGGAAAGCTGGAGCTGGGTGAGGATGTGGATGGCGCTTATTAAGCAAGGTTTTTAGCTTGGAGTTAAGAAGACCTGTAATGGTTGGCTGGATTGGTTGGCTAAGTCATAGCCCCAGAGGTGGCCTAGATACAGGAAACTGAAAACTCAGAACGTTTCGGTTATAAAGAAAGACATTTTAAACTCTCAGTGAGGTAAGAGTGCGGGAGTGAACTGACTGACAGTCCAGCCGCAGAAACGCTCACCAGCCAGGACACAGCCTGCATCCCAGGGGGCCCCTGGCTTTACATCCAGACTTCATAATTGATTACTGGCCATGAAGTTGTAAAACAGACTGGACAGCCATGATGAACTAAGTTTTGTCTCAGCTTCCAAGCTACACTATTTAATACCTTTTCAAGGGTTTACTTACATGTTATTGTAATTTGGGAACATAGACAAGACTGATTATATCACTCATTTTCCTGAGTTGAGAAAACTGAAATTCCCTTAAAATTATGTATTGATAAAAAGTAAATCCAACTGTATAATAATTCTTTCATCTAGCTAAATAATCAAAATAATAAGAACAATAAAAGTTATTCAGATACAAGCAATACATTTAAGAGCCTCTAAGGCTAAATATTTGGCAACATAAGCTCCTTATAAACCTAAGAAATAAGTTACTAAAAATAATTGTGTGGTAAAAATTTCCATAAAATAAATGAGACGTGTGGGAAATGCTTCTATGAAAGGGCAGAGTTTTTTGAAAAAGATGTTTCAATTTCCTCTCTCCAAGATGTCTTTCTCAGAATAACATAACCTAACGCACATTTTGACACAACTCCCCATGAGTCAGGGGCCGTTCTTAAAATAAGACCAGATCACATTCATGGAGACCAAGTCACCTCTAACCTCCAGAACTCCACGAACAGCGCTAACCAGGATGTGTGCTCATCTCTAAGGTTCCATGGGAACGCTCTGCTGCAGACAGTTAAGCCGGTGTTCAGTCAGTTATACCACTGCTCTGGCTGCAAACAAGTTTCCTTGCTTTTTGGTTTTTTCATTGCCTCACCCAGCATGCAAAACAACCAATGTAATAACTGTGATTTCTGTTATAAATAAAAACCACCCATTTCTGGAAAATAAAAAATGATTGCTGAAATGACTTTTTAAAAGGAGAACAAAGTGGCTCATAAATGTATATGAAATGAATTCCCAATCAGAACTCACACAGGGATGTCAGCTCTGAGTGATATCATATTTTCTGATTCTGAGTTAATCAGCCCAGAAAAACACTTCACTTCCAAGACCAGAAAAAAACTTTTTGTCAAAAATCAAACAAATTTGACTTTTTTCTAGTGATTGATGGAAAAAATGAAAATTGAGAAAGTACATATTGCTATAATGTACATCTTAGTCTATCCTGCATTTTATATTATGATGTTGTGACATTGTTTTCATGATTCTGTAGGAAACCTAAAAATCCTGTGTTGCTAAAAATGGCCCTAATACAGTAGAAAGACAATCAAACATAAACCTGAACTCTCAAAAGGATTGTTTTTTTTTTCCTTTATTTTCTTTTCCTGCTGAGCAGTAGCTCTCAATTTCTTTCTTTGAAAAATACAGATGGGTAATATTTACCTCAGATGTAATTAAAACAAGCTCAAGTGTGTGGACATTTTTTGTGTCTTGTGCACTTTTAAAACATGATTGTATGATTGTATGGGACACCAACAAATATGGAGTGGGTACAAGTGGCCTGAACTCCCAAGGGACTGGTTTCTTTTACTCACTGAGCATTTCCTTAGTGATAGGGGCCAGATGGTAAAGAACAGTGGTCACTTCCTGTGGGTAAGGTCTCTCCACTGAATGCTGAGTGACATTTACAATATTAAGTTTTAAGCAACAGTCTCATTGGGAGCCATGTTCCCCCCTCCCAAGCATTTGATTAGTCTACCTGGGGCCTATGACAGCTTTGTGGCTATGTCCTAGCTCACCACATCTCTCCTCCCTTCTGTTCCATCCCACCACAATAAAAAGGTCAGGATTTTGACTTTGTACATGGTCCCTGGCTCCCTCCCAGACACTGAGTGGATTAAGTCATGGAGTGGAGGAAACATTCCTGCCTGAAATAGTCATCCTCCAGGTGTGCCTGGCTCTGCTTAGCCCAGGAGGACAACACCCCGGTTGTTCCTGTTCAAAGTTCTATAAACAGAAGCCGTCCTGCAGCTGTAACCTGACACTGGCCTCGGTGGCTTTCTTTAGAGACCACCTATGGACATTAGTATGTGTGGCTTCTCCTAGCTTACTCTGAAAATCTCTATTTTTATTTTAGCTATTTATTTATTTATTTATTCTTTAGATTTCAGCACTTTATTCACCAACAGGTTCATAAAGAATCAATCTGCAGTGGTAAAATTTACTGATAAGCATTCATAATAGCAGTCTTCTTTCTGAAGTACAAATTTCTGTTTCCATTTCCTGGTTTCACAATGTCTGACTACCCTGGATGCAAAGTGTTTCCATTCTTTTTTCTTCCACCCACCTCATCCAACCCCTGCGGTCTCCAGTTTATGCAATTAAAATAATCAGTGGGCAAGTTGGACTTTCTGTTTACTGGAGGCAAAAGTTTTCACAATTTTAACTTCCTCAGACCAAAAAAAAGGAAAAAAGCAAAAACACACAGAAAACCTCAAAACTAAAGCACACCCAACGAATAAGTAAATAGGTGCCCAGAGGGCCCCTGTGGTTCCCCACTCCGGATACTGGAGAACAGCTTTCAACAACAAGCATCTGGCTGTGGACCAGTGAGAGCTAACAGGCCCAGGGAGCTGCATCTGGGAGCCCAGTGTGTGAATGGAGCCCTGCTGGCCTCCTGGCCAGGGGAATTCCTGCAAAAGTATGTGCTCGGCATGGGAGGACAGACTTGTTTAGAGTATCACTAAGGAAACACAGATACACTATCTCTGCCAGAACACAGGAGACAGGAGATTTAGTGATGGTCTCCAAATGACTAAAACAGAAAACATGCTTTAATGATGTTGATGAAGCCAGAAGTAGAAAAAAGGGAAAAAATGAGAAATAGTTTTTAACATGCTAAAAAACCCCAAGCTTCCTCCATCTTAGCAACAGGATATGTTTCCATTGCTTTTTTCCCTTGTAAGTCTGTGATTTTTTTTTTCAAGAAAAGAATGATTCAAATAAAATAATTAGAAATTTTCTACTCTTAAGTTTTTGACTGTCATAACTTTCTTTCAAAAATTAAGGTGGCTGTTCGCGCTTGGAAACTTGTAAAACACAGTGTGTTTCAATATCTAGTACAACGATTTTAAGAGTATGATTTGACCCCAGAAAATGTTTGTCCTCAAAATTTTGAAAATGTGTTTTGTTCTCTAAGCCCTTATTCTCAAATAACCTATGTATGCCTTGAAGTGTGTATATGCATAGAGCACACTGAATTTTATTTAGTAGCTAGTTCTATTTCAATTTTAGCACTATAATGATACCATTATCTCTCTCTCTAAAAATAAGTAGGAACATATTTATATTTGTACAATTTAGGTGAAATTGTACACCTTCTACAGTATCTTTTCACTATATAGCTATCTATTGTAACAAAGTGGTAGAGATGACAATTTGATACATCACAGTAGGTTTTCTACTGTCCCTCAGGTGTGTACAACATCACTGTTTCCACGGGGACCAGCCTGACTTTCACCCATCCCTGCTCCACAGGACTCACTCTCCTCTCCTCTTCCTGCTTTCATGAGTGTCAGTGCTCCTGCTGCTATTGGTCGATGCTATTAAAAGTCAGCCTACTGAAACACTAAGGTAGAAATGATTAAAATGGTCTGTGCGGAAGAGTCTCTTATTTATGAATCTCTAGCAAATGTGGTAGACATAAGCAAGCATCTTCACACACTCAGGAAGGATTCTACTTCTGCAGAGTGAGGGTTGTAAAAAGTGATGGTGACTCTATTATCCTGTGTTTTGAACCAACAATTAGAATTGTGGTGCTTTTTATACACATGGGTATATCTTGATAGAGTGGACTTACATTTATGTCATTTATTTCTTTTTTCTTTTTTAGATGACTGCTTAAAACCAGTATATTGTAGGCCTGGACTTGTCCCAGAGCTCAGAAACAAGCCTGGAGCCTAAGACTCTAACTCTTGCTCAGTAGGAGTGCTGACGCCCCTTGTGGTTAACCCCTGTGAGTGAAATTTAGTACCTGCTGGACAGATACAGAAGAAATTGTCACCTAAAAGGTTTTAATCAACTATATCAAGTTAATTTGAGTCACTTAATGTGAATGATAGAGAACAAATTAGTAATTTTAAGGAACAAATTAAATCAGAACAATAAAATAAACTTTGTAGAAAATAGCAATCACTAACAATGGATTCCAGGATCTAAGCTTTTATTATTTTAAGAAAAATTAAAATTTCAAGAAAAAAGGAAACCCTTTCAAGTTTTAACCAATTTTAATTAACCCATTTATTTTAAACTGTTTATTAAATATTTATATTATAACCTACAATATTAATTGACAAAAAAATCCACACATGTATGGCTTAGGACATAATTCTGACATTGTAGTTAAAAGACTTAAACTTAATCTAGACAGAAGATATATTCAAGAAAATAAGAAATTGACAATTTTGTTTTAGATCAAACAAAAAGATGGTAGTCACATAGAGATTTATATCATATTTTGTTAGACAAATTAGTACACTCTGGTTTGGAGAAAATCTTAAGATACGGTAAATGACTTATTAAAGGGCCTTCATACTGCTTGATAGCCATTGTCCAAATAATTTTCAAATAGCACTCTTTAAATCAAAGGTTGTATAGATTGCAGCCTCTTATTGGCAATACATACCTATGTATACATAATAAAATTGCATGCTAAGGATAAATTTTCTATTTGTACCAAAATGTTAGATGTAGAACATCCTAATTTTGTGTCTATAATTTTATCCATTCTGCAAAAATTAACTGCATTTTTATAATATTTGCACAATAGCATTTAAAACTACACTGATTAAAGCCATACTCTCCATGAAAATATAAGGCTCAGGTTCCTAAGCACCCTGATGAAATGTTTTGCTCTATTAGTATACAATGCGGTGAGATAGGTATAAGCACCAACTGTTTAAAAACTTCATAAACTGATTTTACAATTCCATCTTTTAAAAATAAGCTCTTAAAATAAACTTTCTCCAGACACCACTCAGAATTAAATAAGCATTATTTGCCTAATCTTCCTAGCTTTTATGCACAATTTTCAGAGTATTTTCCTTTCTTGGGTAGCGTGATTTTTTTGATGAAAATTTGTTCTTATTATAAAACAACAAGACTGATCAGTAATATAATTTGCAAGAGTCAATTTGGAATTTATGATTTAACACATCTACAGTTACCCAGTAAAAAGTACAAAACCTAATTTACTTTGGCAATAATGGCATTATTTTACAGGCTTGTAGAGCAATTAATTTTTATTTTGAGTAATCATTTTCAGCCCAACTAGCATGAGAATGAAGAGAAAATGCATATTTGCTGTCTTGCAGAAAGATAAGAACATAGACTTCTAACGGGTACAATGAATAGCTCAAGATTTCCTATGTCAAACCCCGGGACACCCACTTTATATGTAATAACAAATCCCCTACGTACTATTTCTCTCAGCCCTGACAAACATCGGAGAATACATGTAGTCTTCATTCTCATTAATTGCATTGGATTTTGATGACCAATTTAAAGGTCAAGCAACATATCCAGGAGTAATGTCAAAACTATTCAGCAACTTTGATGGCACAGGCAATGAACTATCAGCAATTAAAACAACAGAAAGGACACACAGGTCTGCCTATCAGCCTTATTTATCACCTAATGTTCCTTGAAACAATCGATATCCTTTCAGATTCTCCCTCACACGTGGGAGTGAAGGGAAAAGATCAGTGTGGTCATGATGGATGCAGCCAGGAACCTAACGCAGCTGATCCTTCATTTGATTTCTGAACAAAAAAAGTCAATTGAGTGGATATTTTTTAATATTAATAGAAAATAAAACATGCCTTACAGTGTGAACTATATATGAATGAAAGTTTGGGAAACACATCATGTTCAGAATATACTTTAGCTAAATAGCAGAATGATCAAGTCAGCAAATGTGAAACAAAACAAAAACACGGAAAATCTCAAGGGAGGTTTGGAATTCTGCTCCCCTTGCCAGCATAGCTTAGCCAGGCGCTAGTTCTGTCCAGCAGGCCGCCGGCAGGAGGGGCGCAGGGCTGGCGGCCGCAGCCAGACCTGTCACTGCCTGTGACAGCGGCTGAGCTCCCCGTCAGCGCCCCATCATTCGCTAGTGGGCTGCGCGGCCCCGGTGGCCCATTGGGTGGTGAGAGCAGGGCTCATCGCGGTTTCTGAATTTACCGCGGGCTGGGGCTGGTCAGCTACGAGGGAGGAGGGACCCTCAATTCTCTGAACGCTGGGGTGACTCCAGCTGATGCTCAGAAGCGGCCATGAAAACGGACTGTGTCTCAGACTGCAAAGTCTGATCCTTTCTATCCCTCCTCAGCTGCACACTGAGGAAGGCTCTGATCCAAGGGAGGGTCACCAGCTTTGTCAGTCAGCAGTGTTAGACGAAAGCTTCAGGGCATATAGCAAGGCTGAAGCCCTCCTGTCCCAGTAACACAAGACCAGTGCTGGGGGCTCTCCTATTGAAGAGGAGATGAGAAGGCCTAAAGCAAGAACTCTAACAACAGAAAAAACGGGAGCCACTGATCTTTGTTCTGCATTTTTAAAGCAGTAGCAACCTATTTTACCAAACAGTCATTTTTCAATCTCCAACTGTAAACAGCCATAAATCTGTATTCTCAGAACAATGCCACATTAAACTCCCAAGGAGAAATACTATTCCTGACATTGAAGAGTCCCTGAAGAGTTAGTTTTCTGACTCAGTCTCGTGTAAAAATAAACAAGGAAATTGCTTGATTTTGCTCACCATTCTATCCACATAAATTTAAATACTGGCTAACAAAGTTGGTTGAAGATTTCTTCGCAACTGGATGCCTTTACTGCTTTTGCCTTGAGCAACTCAAGTTGAAAACAAGAAACCTGTGCACATACACACACATACACACAAAGACAATGTCTACCAACTCAGATATAAACTCTGCCTAGCATCCCCAAAACATGCCACTTCCTGCAAATAACAACTGCAGACCATCTGATTTATATTTCCCCAATTTAGATTTAGTTATGTGTGAGTACATTTATGTCCATATGTATTACAAATCTTTGATCATAGCACACTTATTATTTTCAAATTTTTTCACTTCACAATATGGGCCAGTGTATATAGGTTTGCTTTGAATTGTAATGGTTACATACTATTCCATTATCCAATTGTAACTCAGTTTATTTTGCCAATTATCTTATACGGCTTTTGATAGTAGTATAGTTTTTGTCTGGATGTTCCCCCAAAGCCTCATACTGGCATGGGGGAGGCTCCCAGAGTTTGTGACTGATTTACGGTGTGAGTGTGATTCCCAAATAGGAGTGGCCTACACACAGTACAAGAGAAACAACAGTATTTCCTTGTACCCATTCTTCCCACTTTGCTCTTGCTTTTGGTACCTGCCACAGCCATGAACTGTTGCCCCTGGTGCCATGCCACTTTGCCTTAAAGCCAGATGACTATGCACTGAAACCTGCAAAAATTGTGAGCTAAATAAACCTTTCCTCTTTGAACTTTGAATGTCAGGTATTTTGTCCCAGCAACAAGAGAAAAGTAACCAACACAGATAGTGTACTATACTTAAGCTAAAAGCCCTAAAAGTAAGGTATTCTGCTTATTCTTTTTTAAAAATTTTATTTGAAGGGGAAAAAAAACAAGAGATAAATGAACTATGAAACCGAATTACAAGATAGGTTAGTAGGACAGTTACAATAGTTGATACATGGAATATTGCTGTCTTCATAGCAGGATTCAGAGTACAGAATACAGGAATGACATATTGTCTAAATGACATTAGTGCAAAACATTCTTCTCAAGGAACAGAGAAAAGCCTGCTGCATAGCTGTCTTAACTAACTTGTGTGTATGTATATATTTCTTTCTTTTTCCTTTTTTCCCTTTTCCATATCACAGTTTGTCTTTTCTTTTGAGCAGTTCCTCCCCAATTCACAGTATCTATAGTACATTTCAGATCCTCTTTACTTATTCAGCTTTTTACACTAGTAAGACAACACAGCCTTTCTAGCTATTCTTTATTTATGGATCATCAAACTAGTTTGAACTTCTGCTGAGTTCAGTTTTTCATGATTGGATTTCTCCATCAATTCAATTCTGCACATTCTCTCACATGGCAACAGGTTGACACTGAGATGTAGCTTATAATCTTCATAAACCTAAATTAAATGAAATATGACTTTAAGCCATTCATAAGTAGCCTGGTTTGTCAACACAGGACCCTCACAGAGAGACATAAATATACAAAGCTCACAGAAAAAAGAGCTCCCAGGCCAACCCTTGCCTCAGTGGACTCAGACATCTGTCACTCTTCCAGGTGACTAGATACTGACATGCCTAATGTGCCACATAACATACTTGTCACTAAGACACAGTGCACACAGAAGAAAATAAGAGAATGTAAACAGCAAAACATCAAAAAGAACCAGAGAAAACAGTGGACAACTAGAATTTCTTTATAATATTGGATGGGAAGTAACTAATTTCCTGCTTATTTCAGTTTATTCTCTGTTGTGATTGGATCTGGCACAAGTTTATATTACATGGAGTCTCCTGTGACAGCTGTGGTGGACCTAATCCATCCTGGATGTGGTTTGCATCTAAAGGTGTACAAATTGTTTGCACTGGTTTCATCAGAGAACTTTAAGTCTGTGAAGGTTCTGAGATAATATTTATGAAACCATAAATTCAGATCCAAATGTTATGTCAAGATACACATGGTGTGTTGTCAGGTCAACAATTTTTCCTTACTCAAGGAAAACAGAATAAAAAATAGTTCACACTGACACAGAGTAACACTGACCTTAATTGTGAAATTACCTAATGCGTGAGGATGGCATTGTTCTGCACAGTACTATTAAAAGTTGTTTCTTACAGGCCAGGTTTAGTGTCTGCCTGGTAGGCCTGAGGCAGTGAGTTCCATCCATGGCACAAAACAAAACAAAACAAAAAAAAACCAGTTGATTGTTACACAGGGTCAAAGCTGGAGTCTTATTCTTCACTTGCAACCTGGTCACCTGTTTCTTCCAAGGCCTCTGGATCTGCCCACTCCTTTCATGCACACCCGTCTGTTTACATCTGACTCAGCTTGCCATAACCATACTTCAGTGGTCTCTGCATACCTACTCTGAGAGACCTCCAATCCATTCCCCACTGATATCTTGATAGTAAATGCTTTAAAATCCAATTCTGGTCATCTTCTCACACTCGACTGCTGCTCAGAATATTAAGGACCAGAACCAGGCCAGAGCCTAACAGTGTCAAGCACTAGCTACCATGGTTCTCTCTGAGATTATTTCTTTCTGTTTTCTCTTCCGTTCTCTACCCTTAGGGCACATCAAGTGTGATGTCCCATTTGGGGACCTCTTTGTAGGCAAAACTCAATTTGGTCTTATTTTATTTCAGTCTTTCATTCTCCAGTCTTCATTCTTTTATATTTATTTTTATTCCTTTGTTCTGCAGATCTCAATTCATATATTACACAACAGAAAAATGACATGTTTATGTTCCCATGATGGCATCCAGTTCTCATTCTTTATTTCAGTGATCATGTTTCCAATTCTGTATGCATTTGATTGGTTGCTTTAGATCAGTTTTATCTTAAATACATTACAACATTTAACTTGCTAAACTTTTACCTCTCTAATGGAAAACCTAATATAATCTATTCATAATTAGATATCTGCCAAATGCACATATCAATTTGATGCATGAACTTTATGAATTCTTTCAGGAATACGGAAAGCTCAGTATTATTTTTTCATTGAAAGTGGTTTGTCAACATTTAACAGTTTTCCACATATGTTGATATCTGTTCATTGTTTATCTCTGGAGACCTTTCAACATAGCCAGTTATAGCTCTGAGCTCATAAATTTCACTGTATAATAAGCCAAAAGTTGTTTCTCTGTGTTATCTTTCCTTAAAGACCATAGTGCAAGTCTAGTCTGATGGTCTACTTAGTGGAAAGCTCAGAGTCTTTCGGTTTTGTGTCCCGCTATTTGCAGCCATCTCATGTGAAAGGGCTGCAGAGCCACAGGTGAAATTTTCTTCTTGATAGGGACTCCAGCGTAGACGTGGGAAAAGCACACTGCTTAGTCCTGTCGTGAGATACCACTCAGCCTTTAAAGTCTTCGTTCTGATAAGTATGCCCTACCAGGTAGGCTTGAGGTAGGGACGCTGTGCACTGACTGACACAGCACTGCTTGCATGTAACCAGCGTTTACACACTGTGAGCTTGTGCCCTTAATGCAATTGGTGATGGCATCTCCATTTCAGAAAGCGCATAATGCATCACAAATGTGTCATGAAACACAGCAAATATGCATAAAGGCACATTGATGAATATTAACATTATATATGATTTTTAAAAAATGTAAATGTTATGGTTGATGCATTGTGTCCTCTGGAGAAGTTTAGAAATTTAACTAACAGACTCAGCAGGGAGCCTGGACCCTTACTTTCTAAATATCCTCATCCTGTGCAAGAGGAGGGCACAGAGGTAGTATGAGGGCTATATCCACCTTGGGGACAGTAGCCTGCTTACAATATAAGGGAGAAGAAAAGGGTTGTCCCCACCTCTCTTCTGCTCTGGCTGCTGCCTTGAAGTGTTGCCCCTGTGCCTTGGAGCCAGATTTTTATGGATTGAAACCTCCACAAACAGTAAACTAAATAAACCATTCCTTCCTTCATTTTCGGTGTTGGGTATTTTGTCTCAGCAACTAGAGAAAAGTAACCAAGACAGTAAATAATAATTGTTGAAAACCAGCTATGCACTAATCTCCTTTTCCACAATGTAAGGCAGAAGAGGTTCATTTTGTCTCACAGTTTCAACCTACGGTCAGCTGACTCCAAAGGAAAAACAACGCAAAAGGGCCTGGCAGAGAAAAGCAGCTCAAACCAAGACAAAGAAAAGGGAAAGAGGAGGAGACAGGGACAAGAAGTCACGCTCCAAAGTCACACCCAGGACCTGCTGCTTCCGACCATTACCCACCTTCAAAACTAGGGCTCTTTTGAACATTTCAGTAGACCTTTAGTCACCTAAACATGACTCGACTTTTTTTCAAAAAGTTTGGAAAAAAGTAGAGACTATCTCAAAATACTAAACTTAGAGAAACAAATATTGTACTTCTGTACTCCTAAAAATAACTGACTTTTAGTAAAGAAGTCTGAGATTTTATATAGCAAACAAAAATATTTTATAATTAATCTAACCATTTTTTAAAATGTTTCATTTTTAAAACCAGCTTTTTCTTAAGTAGTATATATCTCTTATGTCTATTTTCTCCATTTAATAACACATTTTACATAGAGCAAACAAGAAACATGTAAGTATATTTAAATGTAATATATTTTGCTAATATCAATTAAGAATATACTATTACTAACATGACAATTCAATCTTAAATACAATATAATCATCTATGGAGTATAGGTCTAACATCAATAAGTTGAATAATTGTTTATGATTTTACATTCAAGTACAGGTTTCAGTGTTTTGGTGAATTGAAACCTTTATATTATATTTATTTTTGTTTTCAGATTTTAAGGCTCTAATGACTGTATCTCTAATAAAATTTCCATTTCAGAAATTAATATTTAACCTTTTTTAAATTTATCTTTTGCAAGGAATGTGGCTCCACTGAGAACTAGATTTTCCAAGACAAGTTTGAAAAATCATCAGTCAATCTTCAGTGTTTACCTGTGTTACAGTCATTTAGAATTACCTGAGTTTTTAGAATCAATCTAACCACCATTTCTGGGACTCTGTCAAAATTCACAAAACTCACTGATACTTTCTTTTGTGCTCATGATACTCTGAATTTTTCAATATTCTACCAATTACTTGCTTTATCTCTAAGAGCTTTCTAATTTAGATGTCTAAATCATTTTTCTTTCCCTCAAGAAGGTAGTCAATTATACTTGTAATTTTATACCATCCT
Organism: Hydrochoerus hydrochaeris; assembly: GCA_004027455.1. Taxonomy (NCBI): domain Eukaryota; kingdom Metazoa; phylum Chordata; class Mammalia; order Rodentia; family Hydrochaeridae; genus Hydrochoerus; species Hydrochoerus hydrochaeris. The sequence goes on along the minus strand of PVLA01005123.1, from coordinate 29,286 downwards.
GTTGAAAGTGAGCATCTTTACAAAAATAAATGTGCTATGTTTCAAAACTGTATTTTAAACTATATGTTTCCCTTGAAGATGAACACAAATTCTAATTTATTAATATTGCTGCTTAATTATGTAAATATTCCTCTGTTGATTAGAAGCATCTTTGGATTTATTGTCAACTTCTAGCCACATGATTCAGAATGAAAGGTTAAATGTGTTCTGTTTATCATTATTATTATTCAGAACATTTTTATGCCTGATTAGTGATGGTGCCTGATCGTATTTTGACGTGACATGCTGTCAAGAAAGGAAAAAACAGATGCTCTGGAGCTGTATTGCAGGTTTGCTAAGGCAATTTGGAAGAATAAGGACTGTCAAAACCAATCACACTAACACCCAAGTCTCTATTAACTGTGAGTGAAGGCATTTTGGCAGATTGAAAGCAGAAAGTTCTGGTGACACTGCTCTTACAGGTGACAATAACAGGAATTCAGCTGTCAGAAATACTAACCATCGTGGCCATAGAGTGGATTTGAACTGTTTGCTAAATTAGAAAGATTCCAGGACTCACGTTCTAATGAAGTGGCATTGATTTAGGCAAAACTCAGAGCCTTATCAGCTCAACAATTCGTAGGGGAACTATGAAATCTATAAAAACTGAAGGTTGAAAAGATTATTCTCAAATTAAATTCCTGTATATAAAACTTTCCCTTGAAACAGTTTTTGTTTCTTAGAGTAGAACATTCCACATGCCAAGATGACTGTTATATAACCATAGTACATAGCCTTCTCAGACTGGCTGTGAGGCTCTGAGGGCGTCAGTCTCTGAAACAGGCCAGCACAGAAGAACAGACAGTACCGGGCCGCAGGCTGCACCCTGGTCAGATTCACTCCATGGCTGGGAGCTTGGCAACAACGATGTCCCATCTTTAGAATCAAGAGAAAAAGAATTCACTGAATTCCCTCTAAGAGCTGTTTCCCCGCACACATCCTGACCTTTGCGAGGACTCCACTAAGTCACAGGGCCGTGTGCCCTGGGTGGAAATGCCACACATGACAATGTGTGAATAAGCAAACTGAGTTTCTGATATGACACTGCATTTTCATGGCTCCAGAACTGCAGCAAAGAATGCTGGTACCATTTGGAAGGATATTATATCTTAAAACAATCTTTTAAAAACTCCTTCAAGAAATGCATGTATATTTCATTCTTTCTGATACAATTCCAATGGTTAATGTGACTTATCATAAACTATGCAATGCCAATGATTTTCTATTTAGAATAATTCACATGATATTTATATTTTAGTCTAGAAATGTTGCGCAAAAATTAAATGCCTCATTTTTCAGCTAAGAGACATAAAGCGTTCTACTGTCATTTTTTCCTTTATACCCTGTTTCAAGAATATATAATACCTTCTTCTAGTACTGCAGTGTTTCAGATAAGAATAATAGGCTCAGTTAGCAACATCAAGCCAGAAAATAAATTCATCCAATGCCGGGAAGCGGCAAGCAGCGGCACCTCCTCATCTCTCACCTTTGCCTTCCTTTGGTGGTAGAACTCTTTGTCAGGACGCAGGGGCCGGGACAGGCTGGGGGCACTCCTTGCCCTCAGTTTGGAAGCAGGAGTGAGGCTCCCCTGTGGCGCTCCTGGCATTTCTCCTGAGCGAGGGAATTTGAGGCATCCTGGATGTGGTGTGCCAGCTCTCAGACCCCTCTAAAACCGCTCATCCTCTCAAGTAGGTGGGACTCTACCCGTTCCCTTTGTCAGTGCTGGAAAATTCTTTGGTACTGCAGGGTAGAGTCCTGGGATCCCCTGATTCCAGCATTGGAGGCCCTGCTCGCCTCCACTTCAGGCACAGCACCCAGCCACAGGAGAGGGAGAGGCTTCCTCATCCCTTGGGAAGAGCAAGGCCCTGTCTACTCATGCAAAGCGGCAAAGCATGGAGGGGGCGTGTCCAGCAGGGGACACTTGCCTAGCACGAGACAGGACCTTGCTTCCATACCCAGCATTGTTGAAACTAAAAAGAGAAGAATTCATGATTGACAAAATTGAAATAGCTTTGTTTTAATTTGAAGATTCATATTTTTATAAAGAAAAGACTACTTGGAGTTTGGAGAAAATCTAACTTCGTCTCCTTACCATATAAAACACAGTGCTAACTGTTCGGTATGCGTATTTCCTGTATGCAAGCCATAACACTAAAGGCAAACTCAGTTTTGATCTAATTTTGATCTCTATCTACACTGTGTGAGTACATTTCATTTTGTAACAAAAATCATGCTGACAGATTTGTAATAATTTAATAGAAAAATGTTTAGGCCTAAACTCTCTTGTTAGTTCTTTTGGTAACATTTTTATATGCTAGTGATTCCTAGCTTCTTGAACTTCAAGTTCTTTTTTTTTTCTACTTCTCATAACAAATTAAACAAAATTGAAGAGGCTCACTATTTAAAACTAAATCATTTTTCTCATTTATAAATAATCCTTTTCAGTAAAAATGTTCTCCTTAATAAATTTTAAGTCACTTTTTCAATGCATAATATACTGAAATACTTTTTAAAATATTTGATCCTGATAATGAAAGTAATAAAAATATCGTTTTACACTTTTAGCACTTTGCAAAGTGAGTTTATTGTCATAAACCCAATAGACAGACCATGATCTTGAGAAAGAGAATATTTGGAAAATTTGATTCTTACAACGAAGAACAAAAGCTCTCTTTGTTAAAAATAAAGCAGAAAATTTCCTCCACAATCTCATTCCTAGTAAATCAATGCACTTCAGTGAACGAGAGCCAACTAACAGTATCTTGTTGGAGAATGTTTTATAGCCTCAATCTTCCCATCATTACTAAGAAGGGAAACAATGATATTTTAAAGGATGAGGTAGTTAAAAGTAAAGTCAATTGTAATGGAAAGAACTATTATTTAATTTTTTAAAAATATTTATTTAGGAAAAAATTCCTCTTCTAAAAGTGGAGAACATCAGTGTGGAGTTAAGGGATGTTTTTCAGGGTAACATAATATGTATAATTTCTCAAGTGCAATCCAACAGCATTGTTCATTATACATTGGTGCTATAATCAGATTTAGGCAAAATATGAAACTGTAGAATGACATGTTTTGTTACATTAAATTGATGAGAAAAATTATTGCTTCAAGAGCCTTTATAACATATTAATAAATGGGTATAGTCTGAAAGAAATATTAACAAAACCTGTCTAAACTAGATTACAAATCTCCAGTGAATGTTTAAGTTACTCATGCCTTCAGGACACACACACACACACACACACACACACACACAAAAAAAAAAAAAAACTATGGAGTTGTAGTGATGCCAGGTTTCCAGCCTCAGGTTTAAAACATAAAATACCATGATAAAATGCAGAACTTAGTTAACTATGCCTTCAGAAAAACTCTGGGTTAACTTTGCTTCAATCATGTCTGTGTAATGTGTGCACCTGTGAGCATGTCTAGGTGGTAATTCCTTAATCTCAAAGCCTGAGGAAATTTGGAATATTCCTTTAAACATTGTATTACAGGAATAGTCTGGTATTTGTTTTAATACCGTACTAGACTTGTTCTTGCCAGCAGAGTAAACTTACATGGATGATTTATAATTTATCATAGAAAGTAGCTTTCTCAATCATTTTTTTAATCCTTAAATACCAATCATGGCAAACATATTTGGAGTGGATACTAATGTCAGTCACGCTCCAGATGTCTGAAATTATTTTCAGTCTCATAAAATGATGTCACTAAAGCACCTATTGACCAAGTCCCTGATACCAAGTCACATATGTAGCTCATACTTCTGGGTCACAGGTTTGCATTCAAGAAATCTGAGGAACCAAAGACTGTCAATGTGAATTTTGGCAAATCATCTGAGACTGTGAGAGATAATTCAGGATGTATTTGTTTAAAATACCCAAGTATTTAACTTTCCTGGAATTTACTGAGAAATATGTTGATATTCACATGCATGAATGCTATTCGTGAGAAAATGTTCTGTTCTTCACCATTGTTTTGCTTTGATGGATGTAATGATTTGGATGATTAGAAAAGATATTTTAAGTGACCTCAAAATGGTGTTTTACAAACATGGCCTTTGAAGAAGAGTCCCTGTGATCAAAGTCTTGTCTCATAACAAAGCCTTGAATTTCTCTGCAAAAAAAAGTTATGTTTCATGCCCAGTGTGTCTCAGAGAAATGCTCCCAGGGGTCAATCAGGCTGAAAATGAAAACTGCCTACCTCTGACTTAATATTACTGGAAGCCTCACAAAATCCAATTCAAAGATACCTGTGGTCATATGGTTTTGTTTAATTTACCAAAAAATATCAACAAGATTCCATCCATTCATTCACTCATTCACTCTAAGGTTGCACTATTTGGAAAAAGTCTTCATTCACTTTTATGCAAATGTAAAACAGACTTGAGCCACTGCAGTGTGCCTATATTTTATTAAACTAGATGAGCAGGATTCTGAATCTCCCATTTCCATTTTAATTAATATTTCACACAACAGTGATATTTGGGAGAAGGGCCAAGTTAAAAACTTTTATTTCTGATTTTTACACAATTAAAAATTGGTTCTTCCAATTTTAATTCCATATTTATGGATGGCAATACAAAACTGGCATATACACTTAACAATTTTATTAAAAGAGTTTGTGTAAAATATTTTATGGTGTATTATTTTGGTATTTACTTTTGTTTATTTCCCTTGGGTATTTATTTTGCCTTATATTTTGTTTTTTAAATTTTTTTATTTAAAGAGAAAATAACAGAAAAGTGTGTAAATAATACAGTATTTCAAAAAAAGATAATAAGAAATCACTAGTTGATCAATTACATATTGTCCTTTTAGAAATAGTTGTCCAAGGTACAAAATTAAAGCATACAAAGTGGACATTCAAACAATGAGATTGCAAACAGATCTGTTCATCAATCCAACAAGAAGTTAGAAATATGGTTATCAATCCTACACCCTTAAATGTACATGCAGTTATATCTTTTATAGCATTTCCTATTTCCTCTTTTTTTCACAGTAGCAATTACACATTTTTTATTTAAAGAGAGAAAGAAAGAAAGAAAGCAAAACAGAAAAAAGGATAGCAACAATACAGAATTCTTAAAGAAAAAAGAAAAAAACACTTAAGAGATCACTATTTGATAAATTATATATTGCCATCTTGGATTATAGTTGTTCAAGTTACAAAATGAAAGGATACATAGCAGATATTCAAACAGTGAGATTGCAAACAGTTCTGCTCAACAATTTACCAAAAACTTAGTAATATAGTTGTCTATTTTACACACTTAAACATACATGCAGTTATATCCTTTAGAGCACTTTCTTTTCCTCTCTTTTTTACAATATCAATTACACATTTTGGGTTTATTATGCCTACATTTCTTATTATTTTTACACTAGAGACACAATGTGATATTTATAAATACGATTCTTATTTATTTCACTAATAAGGATAGTCTCAAGTTGTCTCCATTTACCTATGAAAGCCTCAAGATCATCCTTTTTATAGCTGCATAATATTCCATTGTATAAAAATACCACATCTTTTTCATCCACTCTGTGGTTGATGGGCATCTTGGTTGTTTCCAAGATTTAGCTATTACAAATCATGCTGCTGTGAACATGGGGGCACATATATCACTGTTATATGATCTTTTCAGTTCTTCTGGGAAAATACCCAGGAGGGGAATAGCTAGATTGAATGGAGCTTCCAATCCTAGTCTTTGGAGAATTCTCCATATGGATTTCCATAGTGGCTGCACCAATCTGCACTCCCACCAACAGTGGAGCAGTGTTCCTTTTTCCCCGAAGCCTCACCAACATTTGTTATCAGTTGATTTCTTGATGGCAGCTATTCTTTCCGGAGTGAGGTGAAATCTCAATGCTGTTTTAATTTACATTTCTCGAATGACCAGTAATGGTGAACATTTCTTCATGTATTTATTTGCCATTTGTATATCTTTCTCTGAGAACTGTGTGTTCATCTCAGATGCCCATTTTTGGAGAGGGTCTTTGAATTTGGGGGGCTTGATGTTTTTCAACTCTTTATATGTTCTGGATATAAGTCCTTTGTCTGAGGGGTTGTTTTGCCTTATATTTTGATATCTAACTTTCCCTGTTCTACTTATATTTATGTTTGTTTGTTTGTTTGTTTGTAACACTGATCAAACTCAGGACATTTTTACCACTGATCTATATCCCCATCTTTTATTTTAAATTTTTAAACTTTGAGATAGGGTCTCACTAAGTTACCCAGGCTGGCCTCAAACACCTTTGCAATCTCCAGTATAGTTGCACTTTTAGCTATGCATCATCACATCTTGCTGTTTATATCTTAAAAATTAGAGTAAAAAATTGAACAATTAAATTTTATGGTTACTAATTTTCATATATTTTAAGCTATATTAAATTTTATTCAGAAATTGCTGGAAGAAAATTTGGTAAATAAGTCGAATGTCCTGGTAAAGAGTTGGGTGATGTTTGAAAAGAGTAAGCAGGGAGAATTCACCCCTGCCTCCAACACCATTCCATCAGAGAGACACATCTTTCACTGACCAGTTTCAAACTGGGTAGAGTGCTTATCTCCTTGGTTTAGGACACATTTAAAACAGGATCTGTGGTATTGTTTTTGTCATCTTATTTTGAGATCCTTCCTCGTAATTGTATCTTCATGTATTCTATATTACTTCCTCACTTAAACTATTCTCTTCCTTGACCAACCAAATAAAATGGAGCACCTTCGAGTCTTCAACTGAGAGCAAGGAAACAGCAGTGAATTATCTAGATAGACTGTGCCGATTAACACAAATCAAATTGAACTGTTTAGGTTTCACTTTGTTCTATTATAAACAGAGTACTTCAACTACTTGTTTCAGTATTCTTTACTTAATGAAGAAATCTGTTTTTTTTTTCTAAACATACCCATTGTTTAGATAATATGGCACTTTCTTGATATCTTCTTACATTTTTACACTGGGTTTCTCAGCATTTTAGTTGAAAAATATTTTTTAAGAAGACAGTGTGGAATTCACCTAATTGATATCTATGCCCAAGAAGTGTATTACACAGAAACCACACAGCAACCACTTTGCAACTGAAAGTGTGTGTGTATGTGTGTGTGTGTGTGTGTGTATGTATGGTGTATTTAGTTTTGTATTTGTTTGTTGATTACTTTTCCTTATTAGCACACAAAATACAAAGTAGCAGGGATTTTGCTGCTTCATTCACTAATATACTCCCAGAGTGTCGAGCAGTGCCTAGCGCATTAGAGCTTTTCAATAAATAATTACAGAATGAGCCATGCGGGGACGAGGGTGTAGTGGAGAGAAGGAGAGTGCGGAGTGAGAGGACTTGATGCATAAAGAATGAATAAGAAGCAACGTATCCCCAATGGCTGGAGAGCTGGCGAACGGGCAGGTGAGTGGATGGATGGGCGGGCAGGAGGGCAGATGCATGAATGCAATAGCCAGTAACATTCTCTGTCTCAGGTTGATGGATTCCATTAGCTATCTGCCACTTAGGAGGGAAAAAACAGGTGTAGTTCTACAATTGAACTTGGTTTAATTTAGAAGAATGGTATGTTTATATATTGATCCTAAAATGATCTTCCTTTTCAGTGAAACAGATTTCATTTTAATTTCTGATGTAATAAAAAGAAAATGCAATCTATTTAACATCACAGTTAAGATTTTGAGTGAAAGTTACTTAATACGATTGTCATTATTTCTTCACGTCGTTTGAAATTAATATGCAACCTGCAAATCTATCACATAGTCTCAAAGCAGTTCTTCTAATTCTTCAGTGATTTTATTTCCAAACAGATTCCTGGAAGTCACCCTAATTTAACACAGCTCTTTACAATACTTCTTTGAAAATCACTGTCCTCACTCCATAACGTAATTACAGAGACTCTTATGAGTTGCCTTTGGACAACTGGAGTCTGAGTTATCATAAAAGATACTGTCTTGCATTTAGATTTTGTGGATATTTCTGAATTACAATAAGTGATAATTTATTATTCTAGAATAAAGTATTGCAGTTTGGAAAAGTTAAGAGAAATATTTAAAGAGAAAAAGTGAAAAAGAGAAGTACTGATGTTAAAACTCAAAGTGAAATTATATATTATGGTAAAAAATCTTAGCTGTGTTAACTATGATTTTCTGAGAAACATTTATTAAAGTCCTCTATTATTTTAAATCAATTTGTCATTATGACTGTTTAAATGTATTTTTGATGTGCATAATTATTTGAATATATTTTAGGAATTTGAGATCTACCTGCTGAATTGTGCTTTTTATGAATCAAAAATTACTTTCTTTAATCTGATAATTTTTGCCATAATTTGCACTCATTGATATAATATCTTCTTTCATGATATTTTCCATATATATGTGTATGAGTGTGCATCTGTGTATACCCATATTTTCAAACAAATATTTGTATTGACATAAGATATAATGGTTTGTATTAGGGTCCTCCAGATGGAGAACAATTGATTATAAGGATCTAGATCACACAATTATAGTGGCTGGTGACAAGTCCAATCTGCATGGTTAGCAGAAGATTGGAGAACCAAAAGAGACAGCACTCCAGTCAGAGGTCATCTGCTGGAGAATTCCCTCCTATCTGGACTTTCAGTCTTTTTCATTCTATCCAGGTCTTCACTTGACTTCAAGGCTCACCCACACTGTGGAGGGCACTTGCTTTACTGACCAAACTATTAATCTCCTCCAACAGCACTGCCACAGAAACATTCTCACAGAATACAGTTTGACCAAAGACCAGGGCACCCCATGGCTCAGTCAAGTTGACATCTAAAGTTAACCATTATAATTTTTTATTTTTCAATCCATTCTAAGAATTCCTTTAAGAAATTACTTAACCATTTTATATTATGATTAAGGAAATATATGTATATATATATATATATACATAGACTTTATCACCTAGTTACTATTTTTATTCATGTACTCTTTTCCTTTTGTATTTTATCCCACTTTTAATTAAATTGTCCAGATTTCTCTACTTGCTGCCTTTCTTCTCTGCAGTTTAGTGTAATCATTTTCTTTTGTGGTTACCTTCCCAGAATATTGATATCACTGCATTTAAAAAGTGCCTTTTTAGGTTTGTCCTTGTATAATAACATTCTCATGGAATTTCTGTTTCCTTCCAATTTCGTGATTCCATTTTGATTCTATCCTTTTGATGGGCTCTAAAAGGCACCCTTTATATAGTGTCATGGTTTGTATCTAGATGTCCCCCAAAGTCTCATACACTTAGGTGAGGAGTTCCAAATGTTCCTGGATGGCAGTGTGTGGATGTGGATTAAGGATGTGGCTACAAAACCCCTCCCTGGGTGGGGGTGACACCAATCAATAGGCTTGAAGCCTGCATGGAATATAAAGTGACAAAAAGAAGATAACTTCACAGCTGCTATTTCACTGTCTCCTGACTCTTTGCCATGGACTGTTTCTCCTCTGTGCCCCACTGCCATGCTGTCAGACAGCTATGGACTGAATCCTACAAAACTGTGAACTGGAGTGATCTATTCCTCCTTCAGCTTTAGATGTTGAATATTTTATTCCAGAAACAAGAAAAGTGACTAAGACATAGTTGTCATGAAAATACTTTTCTTATTCAATATTTTTTATGGAAACCAATACGAAACATTTAGGTCTCTCCTGTTACCTAAATGGTCTGGTTTTCATGTGATATTGCTGCTATGGTATCTATTGAAATGTCTCAAAATCACACAATTTCCAAGGCAGGTCCTTTCAATATGATTAGATCTTGCAGTGCTGAACTCATTAATGGATCAGTCCAGTGAAGGGTTAATTCATAGCTGAGTGTCTTCTCAGGATGCAGGGTTAGAGGGGAGGGTCCTGGTGGTTGGGGGAATCTCCTGGAAGGGTGTATTTTTGTCTCTGACTCCGGTTGGCTCTTTCTGCTTCCTGCTGCAGTGGGTGGAGCACCTTTTCTCTGCCTGGTCTCCCTACCATACCGTCTGGGCCTTGGAACCAGATAACCACACACATGAAACCTCTAATAAAAGTATAAAGCAAAATGAAACTGCCTTCTTTTAAGATCAGAGTACTAGATATTTTGCCCCCGTGATGGAAAGGCTGACTAATGCATATGCCATGCTTGTAACATGAATGTGGCCACATTTACCAAACTATTTATAGTTTTTTCAATTTTCTTTTAAAATGGGGAATCAGATTGACTGCATAATTTAAACATTTACTTATAAATTTCTTTATGTACTGGAATTTCAAGTAGTATCTGGATACCTAAGATGTTTTAGTTGTTATTAATTTATTTTCTAATAAGCCCTGACAGTGAGGTGTGAGCGTTGGCCAAGGGTAAAGAAAGGTGTGTGGTAGACAAGATTGTACTTACAACCTCAGGCCATGATTGGTATATGTGCCTTTAAAAATACTCAACAGTGTGAGGGACTGAAGCAAACAGGAGTACTGGGCTTGTACACCGTTAGACTAGTTTAAATAACATCCATTCACCCACATTTTCTCTCTTATGACACAGCCTAAGGCGTGGAATGTTGCTAAGTGTTCTCTTGCCACGCACCTCACTGCCCACAGCTGCTCCTTTACCTGCATGATGCATGCTAAACATTATCTGCGTCTCTCAGTCCTACTTGGCATCTCTCTGTGGTCAGTGTCCACGGTCTTTAACAGTGACAATCCCACGTGGCAAAAGCCCATTTTAGAGAGTGGAACTTGGTGAGCACATAAAGCTTTCCCTCATTAAGCACCGCCAGCATCACTGTTGGGAGTCCAGGGAACACTGCTGTGCTTGCCTGAGATTTGTCCCCTGTAGCCAAGGAAGACTGTTACCTGTTTACGAAAAAGCTTTGGCCATGAGTGTAAATTTAGAATACAGACATATACTCAAGCAGAAAGCTAGTAGCAATCCAAACAAGATAATATTTGTTCATCCATCCATTTATTTTCTTCCAAAAATAATTTTTGAGCACCCACTATATACAGATGCTGTTCTCTGCACTGAGCAGAGATGAGTCAACAGATAAATTTCTTTCTCTCCTATAAATTATTACCCTTTATTTACCTGTTTAATCACTGAGGGCACTTACATATTATATACTTGCAATAAGTAGTATCTAAACATTTTACTTTTCCAGGAAACGATACATCTATTAGAGGAAAACAGCTCAAAATACAGTAAATACGTTACATTTCATGTCCAGGTTAGGTATATTTGCTACAAGTGCATGGTAGATCAGTTACATGAATGTATAACATGCTTTTAGTCCTTTCTGAAATTTGAATAAAAACAATGACATAATTTCATAAAATGGAAGACAGGCTCAATATTTTAGAATAAATGAATAATATCTGCTCTACAAAAGTTCATTTTTAAGAAGATAACAAGCTTATTATTTTTTAGGAGAAGGAAAATCTTTTCTAAGAACAGCTGATGAAATTTCTCTCCTGAGTTTCTTAACTTTTCCCAATCCTTTTTGAGACATGTTTTAAATTTATGATTGAATTTTCAGTTTTACAGAGAAATACTTAGCGAATATATTTGCATAAATGTACTTAGTTTTGATAACTGACAAAAATCTTTATTTAAACCAGATTTTTAAAAAAGTCATCCATTTTATTTAGGTTTTAAATGTATTGTTATGTGACTCTATGGCTCCACCGTTACCTGGGATGGACTTACGTCTTCCCTCAGTCACGATACTTTTGTCTTTGACTCTCCTCATCTGACTCTAACCAGTTATAGAATCTTTCCGGGGGCTGACAAAAAGAGTGTGATATGAAGACACAGCATAGATCCCATGCTGTTATCCAAAATAGTGTCAAACCTTTGAAAGAGTGCTTCAGCACTGTTGCCACAGGTTTTTCAGCTTGTATGTGAGGTGCTGGGGACAGAGACTCAGTGCCTCGCATACACCAGGCAATTGAGTTACAGCTGACCTGCACAGTGGCTTCACTGAACACGGCTAAAAGTGGTTTTTCCTTATTGCCTACCATTTCATGATCTTAGATTTGCAGGTTTTATCTTTATAAACCTGCTCTGTTGGGGAAAATACACATGATCCTTGGGTCATTAGCATTTGAGTAGAATTTTTATACCTGATCATCTACCCATAGCTGAGTTTCAGCATTTTAGCATCAATTTGATATCTCTGTCAGGATGTGCTACTTCCACCTGCAAACACTCAAATTTTCTTAACCAAGCTGCAGACTCTTTTTCCTTCTTTTCTAACACACATCTTATTCCAGTACTACTCTAGGAAATTTCTCTTCCTTCCTTTCTTCCTTCTTTTCTTCTTCTTTCCTCTCTCTGTTTACCTGCTGTGTTAGGGATCTCTAGTGGAACTGAATCAACATGACATACTCATTATGAGGAATTAGAATCTTATAAGTTCCACAATCTGCTATCTGCAAACTAGTAATGTAATTCTAGTCCAAACACAGATGAGATGCTACTTACAAACACTGAAGAGGTTAATTTAAGTTACTGAGTCTTTCAGCTCAAATGCAGAAATTCCTTCACAAAGCACCTAAAAATAATGTTTATCTGGGTAACCCATGGTCCAGTGAAGTTAACACACAGAGTTAACCATAACATCTGCCATGGTCTGTATATAACCCTGCATCGTTTTAACTCCACCACTCACTATATACATGTTCCAATGACCAGAATATGCACTGCTTAATTTGAGGTATATTTGTTTTTCTTTTCAGTACCTTAATTAGTACAAATAAAAAATAGAGATGCAACTGTTGTTTCCTAAAAGAATTAATGACTAAAAAAGAAATAAATAAAATATACAGTCATCCAACTTTGTTAGCTTTTTCTTTATAATATTTTCTTTTTACTTTATTTCTTACTCTTCTTTCCACGTTGTCTCATTCCTGTTCAAATGATTATAAACAGCGTAAGTATGTGTGGGTTTTTTTTTTTTTTTTGCCAAAATCAACACTTCGTAGTCCCTTCTGAAACTCCCCATCCATATTTTGCTACCCATGATGCCTATTGGCGTCTAAAAAGCTCAGGGAAATAAAAGATCGAGATTTTTGTTACATTAAAATTCAAACCCCTCTACAGACTCTGTATTACACATCACTCATCAGTGGCACACTTTAATCAAGATAATCAACAGGGAAGAAAGGAGGGAGGGCAGAACTGGCTTTAGAAATTAAGGAAGGTCCCTCTGAAGCTCTACCAAGATGCTGTTGTCTTTTTCAACAAGCTTAGAAAATTGCCTTCTTGAAAGAGAGGTAAAAATAGAGGTGACTTCTAGTGTTCCCAGCAGACAGATATGTGAGGTTATTACATCCACTGTGCTTACAAGAGGCTGTGTGAGAATTGCCTAAGAATCCATGATGTATCCGTAAATTATAAATTGAAAATATTTTAAACATAATCATATGTAATCATTGAGGAATACTTAGCACTTAATGGATTAATTTATCCTTAAAGATCTTTCAAATATTAACTAATTGATTCTTATGAGTATTGTTCCTGTGATTAAACATCAAACACCTCTCTACTATGTTTTGGGGAAGAGCGGATCAATCTAAGAATGAATACTCTCACAGAAAGCGTGGAAGGGAGAAAAAACATTTTGAGAAGAATTTAAAACAGAAAATTTCAGTAAAGGTAGATTTGAAGGCTTAAAAATCTTAAATTATTAGAGCAGTTCCTACGGAAGTTATCAAGGTAAAAACAGAGCAGGTTTACTTGCATCAGATAAAATTCAGTTTCGATCTCTGCACAAAATGCAAAACAATAAAAATCCTCTCAGGAGCAACCACATGGACAGCAGCAGTCAGCCTGAAGTTCTACCTCTCACAGAATACCCTTGTTACATGGAGCCTGCATTGCTACAGGGCGAACGAGGGTCCTCATCTAGAATCCATAGTTCGCCTCCGAATTGTGGTAAGATCCAACTCTTCTCTGAAGCCAGCTACTCTGCGTGTGGCTCCTGGTAGGCCTGCAGTAGATGAACACAGGAGTTTCACCCAGAGAAATGAAGTCTGTAGTACAGAATGCGAGCGGAAGGCTCACCAGTTACCAACTGTCCTTCCTCCCGCCACCCCATCTGACATACAGGCGATGCACAGGGACTTCTGAGCACCATCCTGCCTTCCTGTTTACCAAGAACGTGCTCGGACCCCTCAGCAGCCAGAAACCATCCAGCGCCTGTGAGTTCTGTCATCTGTCCATGGTTGGAAGGTCCTGATGCTTTCTGCGGATCCAGTGCAACGTCTGAGGAATCAGTTTCGGACTTTCTCTGACCTCTGCTTCTGCTTTACAAGTACAGACAGTGTGAACCTGGAAAGTAAGAGACTTGGGGATTTGAGTGCTAAAAATAGACCAGGAAGCCAACTGGATACTTAAAAATCCAAAGGTTAACAAGGAAATAATCATTTTTTCTCTTGATCCAGAGGACAAAGCAAATATATGGCTTGATATTGATAACAGACTTCCGATCAATCATGATCACATAAATTCACAAGTCAAGAGTCAGGAAATACTGAAGTGGGCAAACTAGAAACTATGTAACACAGTTGAAAGGGACCGGCTTTTGCTGACCAAGATGAATCCAAGTCAGTGAGCTGTGTTTAACCTAGAAAGGCTAATGGCTTACAGAGCGCTGCATGCTGGGAGACACACATAAATAAGGCTAGTAAGATGAGCTTCTGTTCTGTGCATGGAAACCATTTGTGTCCGTGTGGTACTGGGTCTGATGCAGCAGCTTGCTCATCAGGAAAAAAACCACGCATTGAAGTGTTAATATCTCTTGAAGACATTGTTCAAAAATGTTTGCGTAAAGAAAACTTAATCATTAATTTACTGTTCTTTTTCTATAGAATATTGGCAAATCGTCTGCCTTTGTGAATAGCCCCACATATTAAACATAGACCACCACTCACTCACAATAGTAAAACTGTAAGTGAATCCTAACAAAATTCCTATTTTTAAAATTTGCTAAAGTCAATCATTGCACTTTTAAAAAATATTAATATTGTTTATGCTTGGAAGATGATTATTTCAACTGTAGAATGGATGATCCTCTGTAATACAGAATCAAAATATGTTTCAGCATCTTTGGTTTCCATCTTTCTTTCTTTCTGCCAAAATACAAAGCCACAGGAAGATTCACTTAGGGAGGAAGGGACACATGGAAGTTAATTTTTTTCCTTTGCATATATTATCCATTTATGGATGTGAAAGGAATTGAAATGCAGATTTAAAGATCAAACTAAACAGTTAAAGTAATTAAAGTCAGCTCTGTCTTTTCTGCTCTCCCCCTTCTTCAGTTAGTTCAGCACTAATCAGTCAGAAAAGAGTTCTATGTTTAGAGAGACCTCAAACTCCAGAGACCCCAGAGTCATGCCACGTGGGGTTTCTGTCTTTTGTGTTTGTCCCACTTAGCAAGAACGGTAAAGGGCAAATATTTCCTTAAATTCTGAGTGCGGAGTGCATTAGTGTTAGGAAAGCTGTTTTTGTTGCTGTTGTTGTTTTGAGACAGAATTTTACTATCTAGCCCAGGCAGACCTCAGACTGTCAGCAATCCTCCTGCTTCAGCCTCTCAAATGCTGAGATTACAGGACTGGACCACCATGCCTGGCTCTTCTGTGTCCTTAGCTATCAAGTGTGGGTTCTCAACTCCATCTCGAAGCAAGACAGCCAACCAACATGTATGTATGTCTAAAATGAAACTCATTAAAGAATGCATGCTAATGAGTGAGATCATTAGTTCTCAATTTTATGTTCCAATTGATGCTATTCAGGAGCTGACCAGTCAGGGAAAGAAAGATGTGGACTATATCTCATTTGAGAGCAAAGAACATTAGATTATTAACAACCAGTTTGGGCTTGCTACTTTAATGGGTAACAGTAGAATAACCATATTTAAATCATTACTCAAGGAGATTATGCAATGAGATTTGTTTTGCTTCCAGTGGACCAATATTAAATACTTTAATATTCTTATTACTAAATATGATATCATGATAATGCCTTAAAATAATACTAATTCATATGTATATGAAGTTCCCATTTTGGTGAGTCATTGCAATTAGGTCAGTAATGGAATAAGATGGTTGTTCTCATTAGAAAAGGATTGTACATTAGAATAAATCAACTTCCTCCTCTATACATGTAAAAAGCACATGATGGACTTTGCTTTCTTGGCTCTATTCGTCTAAGCAATGAAGACATTTATGAACATGGTGAATTCGATTGAGTAATTCAATTGCATGTAATCAGATAAGAAATGATTAAGGAAAAGAAAGCAGGGAAAATAAGGAAATGACCAGGGGGAATATATGATATGAATACATGGTGTGGGCCGGATAAAAAGCCAAAATGACAAGGGACTGAGTGACTGTGGAGGCTGGTCTGTCTTTCTAGATCAAGATCAAGTTTGTGAGCCCTACCCATGGGAAAACAAGGCACACAGCCTGAACAGTGGATTCCCTGCACTCATCATCTGAGTGCCTCTGGATCCGAGTTTGCACTGAGAGACACCATTGTGGTGAAGAGTCCACATCCCCTCACGGCCTGAAGAACTGAAGGAGCTAAGAGCCCAGCCATGAATGGGGTAGCCATGGATGGGTTCATTCAGACTTGAGTTCAGGACTCTCCTCACATACAGAGCTCAGAGGTCCCATCAGGCTTGCTTCTGGGTCCACTCTGGCATCCCTTAAAGAAGCTCTCATTTTTCTCTGGCATCTAATAGAGACTGAATAGATCGATTTTAAGGCATGGCTGAGAAGCAGAATTCCAGACCTCAAGGAAAGTAAAAATGTAAGCAAGCAATGGGTATCTCACAGTTTATTTGCAAAGCAAAGGCTGCTTGTGTCCTTAGATACAGCTTTGCATAATTTCTAAAGAATAGTTCAGAGTAAGATGTCCGTAACATTCAATAATAGATACGAAGACATCAAAAAAGGCAAAAAAAAAAAAAAATGGAAATCTTATTTAGAACCAGTGAAGAAAGAGTTCAAGTTTTTGTTCTTTTTCTTTTCTTTTCTCTTTTCTTTTCTTTTTGTGCCAGAGATCAAACTCACAACCTCACTTTCCAGGCAGTTGCTTGTGCTGCTGAGCTAAATCCCCAGCAAAGAGTTTATTTTTTGACTCCTATGAGTCAACTATAGGTATTGAATTATATTTGGAACAGTATTTAGACAAAACAGAAAGGATTAGCATGCTTTTTTTCTTTTTTGGAATTATAAGACAGCAGAATTTTGCTAAGCATTCCTAACATTAATTGTCAAAAAAAAAGCACAGAAAACAAAAACTTCTCATGACTTTTTAGAAAAGTTTTAATTTTTTTTTATTGTTTTGTTGACTTGTTGGAGTTTATACTAAATTGGTATAGATAAGTAAAATATTTTGCAGATATGTATATCTACAATGTATGAAATTGACCTTGACCTTTATAAGATGTTAAAGAAAGAAAGAAAAAAAAAAGAAAGAAAAGGAAGAAGGAGGGAGGGAGAAAAGAGTCCATGCAAATTATTATTCAGACTCTTTTCAGTTATATAAGAAATCTCATGTTCTACACAAACTGAGAATAATCATTTATATCCAAATTTAATATATTAAAGCAGTTATTATTAAAGAGCACTGGTGAAGAAAATAAAAATTTTATTGAATGAGAACAATGTTTCATTAAATTTGAGTCTTTAGTCTCATTTTTCTAACTTTTCCCTCCCCTGCCCTGCAAAAAACAAAACAAAAAAAAACAAAACAAAACAAAACAAAACAAAAGACATTAAGCCAGAACAATCTTTCCCTGTCCGGGACAGTTTCCTGTCGCTGCAGCCCCTCACGCTGCAGTGTGAGGCACTGGGACGCAGCGGTGTTAGTGTGTACGTGCTCCTCCATCTATGTGGACAGAGAGCGGACTCTGCCACACAGTCAGCTGTGCTAGCTTGAGTAGGCTGCATCACTTCCCTGTGACCCTGAAAGCTGGGAACAACTTTCTAATTCATCTCATAAGCTAAACTGGATTGTACTCTTCTTTTGCAGTCCTCAGAGCATGACCATAATTGGAAACAAGGTCTTTATAGAAGTGAACGAGATAAAAATGAGCTTAATTAAGTGATTCCTAACCTGAAATGACCAGTGTCCTCCTAAGAAGGAAATGGAGTTACACAGAGAGAAAATTCCACGTGAAGATGAAGAATTGAGAGATGACAAATTTTCGTTATTAATCACACAATTTGTGGTTTTGGTTACAACAGCCATAATAAAGTAACATGAGTCATGACGGAACATGTGGGCTGATGAGTGTGAAACTTAGCAGTATTCCAGAAGCAAGGTGACCGCTCAGGGAAAGTGACAGGCCGCACCGCTATCATCAGTGCTAAGCTTCTGGTCATGCTAAGTTTTAGTCCTGTATGTCCTATGCCTTTTGCCTCCAATTAACCTAGGTTAACTGACCTGTCATGAGGCTCCTTAACAATGTGTTTAATTGATAGACTGACAAAACTGGCGGGGGGTTGGTGTGAAAACATGCTCAGAGTTGTGCGGTGATGCACAATCCTAGTTGGCCTAGATGCCGATTTTCCTTGTGGTCCTTGTTGCAAGTTTTCCCCCGTCACATGCTAAGTAGGCAGTCACCCCACATATACAGCTTTCTCTGACATACAAATGCAAACACTTGCACACAAGCACCCCCACTGCCCGCTGCCACAAGAAACCCGCAGATGTTCTCTGTTGGATGGAACAGGATCAAATAGGGTGGGAAAACCCGAACACAAAACAGCAGTTTCTCTGGACTTGCTACACAAGGCGCTCGCTACCCGTGGCACTGCAGGGTTAAAACACAGACTCTGGCCCAACGCTTTCTACTACTAACTACACAGCACGAAGGTAGAGGCTTGTTTCTAGACTTCCCGAGAGCGGAGAGTGCTTAGGAAAGGGTGCTCTGTACACCAGCGTCCCAGGGCACACAGGCGACTTGGTCATTGAATACCCTGTGGCTCCCGGGCTGCATGAAGAGCATGGAGCCTTCTTCAGCAGGACCAGACCACACTTCCCAGTGGTATATGCCAAACACTTTTCCCAGAGTGTCAGGCCTTTCTCCTCTGTCTTTGGCTTTTTCTTTCTTCACCACTCCCAGATTTTAACTTGTGGATGAACTCTCCGTCACATGAAACTGATATGATGGATATCTTCCTTACAGGTGAGTGGGAGACAAGTTTTGGCCAGTGCAATGGGGAGTTTTGCACAGAAGGAATTCCTGCCTCCCCCACCCTCCAGGCTCCCCACCCAAACAGATCTGAAAGTGACATTCCAGGAGAGGGCTGGGGTAGAAGCAGGGACATCACTCTTCTGCAGAGTCACTGGTAGTGCATGGCAAGAGTCTCTAACTGTACAGATTCTAGTATATTTCGTTTAAAGTTTCCCAAAGCAGCTTTGGTTTGTAAATTTATCTTTAGACAAATTGCAGTTGAACTATCTGAAGTGATTTTAATTAGATAACTGAAAAACAGGATGACTTTTGTGATGTTTCAGCTCTTCACTATGATAGCACAAGTCTTTTGGTCTTTGTTTACATGTGTTACTAGAAACTTGAAAATGCACTTAGGATGAAAAGTTATGTAGACTCCCCTCAAATACACCTATGTTATTATACTCTTTCAAAACCCATCTCATCTTCATGAAAGGGTGTTACATTTGAGTGTTTAAGAGTGTTAGTCACAATTTATGTTTCCTTTTACTGTTTATATTAATACTCATATGCACATATAGAAATATAGACATGTATAAAATATATGTGTATCTATATTATAGATATTTTTAGGACCGTATAAATAGTATTTCAAATGATGAAGAAAATTGTCTTTTCTATTTTAAACAAAAGGAGAACACTTCAGTGATAATCAAATTATATATGAGATACGTCAAGGTGAATTATCATATAAAAGTAGTCTTTAACTTAATTATACACATATTTATTCTTTTATCTAAGACACTTTGATCATATACATAATATTGATCTCTAATTCTCTGCTTGTGTTTTTAAGGCATAAAATGAATTAGATAGTTTGTCATCCTGGAGTTTTGAAAAATGCAGAAATTATAGCACCAAATGTGACTATTTAAAGAATGGTAACAAATAAATTTAAAGTACAAGCAACTGGGAGTTTTTCGCTAACATTCATGCTTAATGTATGAAGGAAGTTACATAATAACTGTGAAATGTGTACGAACTGGTCAGCTCATGATTTCTGTCTGTTATGTAGTTAATATTATGCTCTCTAAGTAGATCGCTTAGAGGCAAATATTTAATCTATAATCATCAGTGAATATTGTGCATATGGTCACTACTGAAATAGAAATTAGTACTTACAAAATACTAAAAGATCAGAACATAATTTGGCTTGCAGTTTGCTCGCAGTTGAAGTGAAAGGCTTCTCAGGGCAAGAAGCATTGAAATCGGTCTTCACTACTAAGGAGGCTGGAAAGTGGGTCACGCAGGACCCAGAGAGGGGTGCGCCCAGGGAAGGGAGAGCAGTGACCAGGCGTTCTCCTGGGATGGGCATAGCACGGGGCGGGGTTATCTTTTCCTGCCTCCCCTGGTGAATGTTCCAGTTGACGCTTTATGTATTCAGTGCTTAATCAAAAGGGCCCGATCGTGCAAAGGATCAGCAGGGGATGGTTGTGATACCGACATATCTGGTCAGATTTGCTATGAGTTTGTGGGCACAACTCCAAGCTGGCTCCTGCAGTTACAGAGGTGAGCGAAACAGTATGCTCACCCTGCAGCGCTCCATGCCCTGAATAATGCGGAGGACGAGAACATGGCTCCGCTGATGCACACGGACTTCACGGATAGAAAGTGAAGGCGCTGGCAAGCGCGAGGTCGTGAGTTCGATCCCCGGTACAAAAAAAAAAAAAAAGTGAAAGAGATGCAAGATATATAAACAGCTAGTTCCTGCCCCTTCTTATCCCAGTGACTGTATTAGGCTGATGTTAAACTCATTAACCACGGTGCCTTGGATACAAGAATAACATATTCTAATATTCGGTAAATACTGAGACACTGCGTGAGATGAGCGCGCCCTTTGTGCCCTGCCTTGTGAGTCTTTACTCCCCACCCAAGGGCAGGGTCACAGCCTCAAGGCTAGGGCAGCCTGACGCCTCTCTCCTGCGGTGGAACGCCCTAGTCTTCTTTCCCGCTCCAGCCATTCGTGTCAGATCGTTTGTGCCTCATCCTACGGCCGGTTTCTGTATTTTGTGAGAAGCCTGGCCTTTATTTTAATTGAAGAATTGGTATTTTGCACCGAAACAAGGTAGAGATTGTGGAGGGCATCATCTCTATCTGGAAGAGGGTCACTCTTTTTCCAGAGGAGAGCCTCACATCTGGATGCAGTTACAGATTTTTCTGACTTGGGACCAGTTTCAGTTTGTGTAAGACAATTACACCACTGTGCAGGGTCGCATCCCTCCAGGTTCCCATAGACAGCCTGCGTGTGGTCGGGGCCACTCTCTCTTTACAGCTCCTGAACCGGAGGTCTGCATCCTAAGAGCCGTGATAAAGGCCACAGTTTCGCTTCACAGTTAGTGTTTAACCTATGCAAACATCACAAAATGCCTTAAGGAAAGTAACTAAAGTGGAAGATGTTCCTCCAAACTGTGGCAACACTAGTGGGCCTAAACCCAATTTTATTTTTGTTTGTTTCCCAAATCCTGTAAGATGCCCAGAATCTACGCTTTTGGCTTCCTTCTTGATACTGATTGACTTTTCAGCTTCTGGTCCTGAGTCATTTAAGAGTCAGCAAATTGCTGGGCATGGTTACACACTCCTATAATCTCAGCACTCGGGAGGCCGATGCAGGAGGATCATTGCAAATTCAAGACCAGCCTAGGCTATAAAGTGAGTCCAGAGCCAGCCTGAACTGCATGAGACCCTGTCTCAATAAGACAAAAAAAAAAAAAAAAAAAAGTCAGCAAATGCTCTCAGGGAACAGAAATGTGAAGAATAAGTAACTTATCTCCTTACACCTCTTCACTCCTTTTTCTGAAATGTTAAATCATAAATAATATGTCAGAAATCATGTAAAACATTTCTGAAGAGCACTGACTTTGGAATCAGTTCAATTTCTTTTCCATTCAAGCTGCCCAGTGCACACACCCTCTTCTCTGTGTAGGTACATTAAACCCTAAGTGTCCCCAGCAGCTGATGGGGCAGGCCTTTGTCATTTCACTCAAGTGAAGTGTATGGCAAGATGCATGAATCTGTCACCAAGTTAACATTACAGGATTTTTCAGGGTTGACTTAGATTCCGAGATAAAATTTTGAGATGTAATATTTCGTGAAAAGGGGATTAGAAACTGTGATCCTGTATGCATGTTTAAGCTTACGGAGGTTTGGTTTGTGCTGCTGTGGGTTCAGATGGTGAGACCTAAAGTGTGGAGAACAGGAGGGGTGGGCACATTTGTTTGCACCAAAACCCTCTATGTTGAGGAACAAGCAAAATGTCTCCTTGTCTATATTGGTAGAGTTATTCATTTTACTTTGTCTGCAATACTTCATGTCTCTGCTAATGTGTCACCATTAGCATCCGTCAGTCTGCTGTCATGTGTGATCAGGGGTCACAGCTAACAGGTCATTCCTTTTTATAGGGCAGCAGAATTCAGTCTCTCTTTTCTCCACTTAGAATAACCAGTCTTCTCTGGTCATGTAAGGACACCACAGTCTCTTTTCTGTGGCAGGACAGGCATTCTTAAAAATGCTACCATTTCTTCTGTGTTAAAGACAGTGGTACTATAGCTCATAAAATGCATCTCTGCACTGAGAAGTGATCTATAATGCTGCAGGAGGAGAGGAATGTGCAATTCGCTGTCCCCTTTTCTTATGAGCAAGCTTGCAACATGTTTAGCCATTGTAGGCAAAAGAGTAAAACTGTCTCTCTCCAGTGCACTTTTGAAAGCTCTCTGACATTTCCCCCAATTTATACTTTTTTTACCTAAAATTTACTTTAAAAAGTTACAAAATTAGTTTTAGTTTTTTATGTATATGGTATCATGCTTTTTCTTTATTTGTGATAGTTTTCATAGTGTTTTTAATTCAGAATTTTTAAAAGATGCATGGGTTAATAATCTTATTGAATCATTTAATATTCCATAACCAGACCCTGTAGGATGGTAGTGTATTCTAATAGTACCTTGGTTTAATAATAAATGAACTTTGTTAATCTAATCCTGGGTAATTCAGGAAGCTGCATGTCTTCCTCTTAATGCTTTTCTTTGATAATGATGAAGATTTATACTAATAAAATTTCTTCCATGGAAGACAAAGTGTTCTGATGGCTGCTTTCAATCATTGGAAGGACTGTGGAAATGTGTAAGGTTCCTACTGGTGCACGAAGCAGCAGACAACACTTAAGGGCAGAGGGTCAGGCTACGAGCACACAGTAGCTTCTTGCACAGAGCCTAAGGTCAGCTGCAGGGACTGGGAGCTGGCACACAGCGCGGTGAGCGAGCAGTGCGTGTTGGTGTCGTCCCTTTCGTTTGTGCGTGTCCAGTGGGGGCCTAACGTGTGTACTCTCCTGGAGGGTGAGGATACACCGGGGTTGGACACTTGGTCATTTTTGCTACAAAATGGTGTCCACATTTTGATAGGTAAAGTCGGCAAATATGACTATAATTCATAGCATGTCAAATAGAAGGTAAGTGTAATAGATAGGGAAGGGAGAGCAGAGAAAGAACACAGTTGCTTCTGGGTAGAGGGGCTAACTTTAAATAAGAGTGCTGAGGCAAAATACTTCAAAAAAGAAACTGGGTTTAAGGAAAGTATTCAACAGTGTGAGTCAAAAAGTAAACATTTCAGCACACCAAGAGCTGGGGAAGCATGAAGGACTAGAGCCAAAAAGAACAGTTACGGGGTGCAGTCTCGGCGACTTACACATTCATTCTCTGCAAACTCGGAGGTGTGACAGCTATGGAGCTTTTGGGGAGAGACTGCAGAGCAGTGGTTTATCTGGAGGCCAGTGAGAAAGATACTGCAACAAGCTTGTCAAGGAATCGTAGGGGCAGGTAGCAGAGTAGTCATAGTAGAGATGCTTGGGACACATCAGATAGTGTGCATGTAATTTGAAGGTTAAACAGATAGAATTTGCTTATGAATTTGCAGGTGAGAATAGAGACAGAGAGAATGAGAAAGAGAGAGAGACAGAGACAGAGATGGAGTTCAAAGGTGGCCACCATGAGCTGTCATGTTGTCATGTTGAAGAGCCGGAGCAGGAAGTAAGTGCTCAGTGAAGAAAAAGTAGAAGAGACACAGGGCTATAAGGAGTAGGAACCGAGGTGAAGCCTGACTCTCCCAGAGGTGCTCTACAGCAGTTATTGCCCTTATGAACACAAAAATGTTTCTTCCCACTTATCTGTAGATGACTCAAAAATCAAGAAAATAAGCTGCTGCGATTCAGAAGCTAAACCTTGCTTCAGGGGAGAGCAGAGAGAAGAAGCTCAACTCTGGAGGCTCTGGCTGGCAGACTGTGTAGAACTGTGCTCTTCCCTGGGTGTCACTAGAAACCGTGAGTCATTGTGACCTGGTACACAGTGGGATGATGTTAGACCACAGCTCTTTCCCACGTGGAGGGAGAGCCACTTTTCCTATAGAGGCACACACACCAGTTATACTTCGGCCTTACTTGCCAGCAACAGAGCAGCACTATCAATGCATTTAAACTTGGAAACTCTTTCAGCAGCAAGCAGCAAGAACGCCCTCCCAGAGTCTTTGAGTAAGAATGTAAAAGCGAAATGTCCCAGCTTTGCCATGGCAGGGGCTACGTGGGACACTGGACTTCCTCTGAGAAGGAGTCTTATGGAAGCTAGACACTCATCCCCAGGACTTCCTCCCCTCTCCTCAAAGACAGTCTCGCTAAGATTCTAGGATCGTAGATTACTCCTTTGTGAATTTGAAAAGATTTACGATTTGGGGAAATTTCACACAAGAAATTACTTATGAAATTTCTTATGAAAATTACTTTGGGAAAAGTGATTCATTGACCACTTTTCAACTGGCCTTTCCACTGGAATCCACTGACGAGATAATTGGGAAGTGTGGAATCAGGCAAAGGCAGTACTGTGCACAGGGCAGGCCTGGCAGGAACAGAGAAAGTGAGTTGGTAGGACCACAGGCTTGTTGGAAGCGTTTTATTTGGATAATGCTTCCTGCTCAGTCATATTGGAAAGTGGGAAGAGACCCTAATTCTTTCAAATTCTCCAGCCTTGCTTTGTTTACTCTTCTCTAAAAGTCAACCCAAAGAAACATCTTAAAAATTGAGATTTAATTGCTTTTAGATTTTTAAATTATACCAAGAGGAAAAGAAACATTTTATAATACAGAACCCTGGAAGAGAGATGCTCAGAAAGGCAAAGGGAAGTGTTTGCATTATGCATCTACAGCTGCTCATGCGGCAGCTCCATACTTGAAGCAAAATATTTCTACTAAAGGACACAGAGCTCTCTTTATCTGTGTTCCACAATATGTTCCTGGCCACCTATTAACATCTGGGGCCAATTAAAGTTGTGGATTTTACTCTAAAATTCTCATGCAAAATACACTTTTTGATTATCTTGGAGTTTACCTCTCTGGTTTTTGTCCACAGTCCTTGTGCTTTACTGAAATGCTTTCCAGTAGTTTTATTTTTCTTTAAATAGGCCAGAACATAATTTTACATTACATTTCTTATAATTTTTATTGACTTTTGATTTATTATTTTCACTTGGGAGCTACTGTTACCTAGTAAATAATAGTTTTCAACATTTCCTACAGTAGCAGACGGTCAACTAGTTGCCATACACATAGGGTCTAATCATTTCTCTCTGTTACATAGATATGAAAATTATGGTATATTTTTATCCTACAGGATCAGTGGTTACAACCAGATGATTTTGTTAGTGAAGAAATGCTTAACACATTAAGCTGAAAGCTTTTTTCTTTACTAGAAACTAAAATAAGCTTTAAAAAACTTTCAAAACACATACATCCCAACATCCTGCCCTCATATGGTAACTAGGGCACTGAAGTCATACTTCACAACCAGTTGGCTGTAAGACCTGATTTGAACAGACTTTATGAACTTAAGGTTCTTCAGCTAGAAAGTGGAGGTTTATAGAAAAGTCAGTATTGTCGCATTAATTTGTTCTTGGGGCCCTCTTCATGCAATCTGGCTGTGGAAGCCACTATACCATTCTGTGGGGCACAGTTTTAATGCCACAGAGCAGTGATTTCTGAAACTTTTCTTTTGATTCCAGAGTTCCAGAATCCTGTGGCTAAGTCAGCATCTCCCAGTACCAAGGACAGCAATCTGACTTCCCTGGAGAAACTCTCTCTTTCAAAGTGCTAAGTGACCTTAAGCACATGAAGTCATATTTTGGAGCCCTTATGTTCTCAGCTGTAAAATGGTATGTCAGTTAAGCTTAAATGCCAATTTGGATGGATTATGAGACTCCCAAGGGTGGCTGGATGGTGAGGGCGCTGATCTCGTGGCTGGCTGACCCACTGATCTGCTCCTGCAGGGCAGGTTAGCAGGAAGCGCGGTGTGGTGAAGGAAGTGGGCCCTGTCCTGGCTCCTCCCCACTCTCTGCTCCTCCCCAGGGGTTTCTTCAGTGAAGCACCTGAAATCGTCAGCCAAATGATCCTCTCCACTTTTAATATGTGTATATGAGACATTTTATCCCAGTGACAAAAAAGATGAACAAGATACAAGGAAAATTGGTGGAGGTTAGGGAAATTCCACTAAGTCTAGTGTGTAAAATATTCAATACATGGACCAAGAGGAGCCAAAAATAAGCAAGAAAACTTGCTAAGAATTCCAGTATGATTTTTCAGGGGATGCCCTGTCATATAAGATTCACTTCAAATAATTCTCTCAGCTAGGTCTCTTTAGTCACTGATGAGTTTAAGCCAAAATAAAGTTTTCTCTGCATGATTTTAAATTTTTCAACATCTTTCTGCATAATTGCCTAGAATGGTATTATTTTTAATGGGGCTATTTGGTATGCTGTGATTTTAAATGTAGCTATTTTGAAAATTTCTTGCTTGGAAGTTGTTTTCTACTACAAGTCGAAGAATCAAAGACAATAAAAGAAGTGCACTCGCAGCAGCATATACTGTATCTGATTTCTAGAAACACTTTCTTAAGAAGTCGTTTAAAGAAGTCAGAATTTAAATTTACAGCATTCACTCAGCCGCTGCTTCCGAAAGGTGAGTGTTGGACTGTGTCCAAATCAGACATCAGATTTCCAGGGAAAGCAGATGACAAATGAGAAAAGGGACAGCAGATGAGAAATTAGAAAATGGAAGAAATGGCTTTTAAAAGGTGACAGACTTTTACGCTGACAAGACTTTTTGGTCAGATAATGGCCCTCAGAGCTGAAAGTCCTAAGGCAGGCAGAAGGAGGAGAGGAGAGTGGTGTTATTCCAGGGGTGACTGAGTTAGAGTTCCCCAAAATCTAATTCAGGAAAAGGATAGGAAAACAGAAGGAGAAAACAGTGCAGCCACACAGCACTTAGCAGTCACGGGAAGAATCCTTAGCTGCATGCGACTCCCTCAGCCCAGGCAGCCGCTTTTACCAAGAGCCCGGCCCGGGGCACCTTAGAGACGTTCCGAGCCTCAGATGAGCCTGGGGGCTCGGGCTGAGGCTCGTCGTGACCCAGAACTGCTACCCTGAGGTCAGACGTGAGGAAGACTGCCCCCACCCCAAGTCACCGGGCTTCTCTGGGCATCTTCTCCGCGCAGATGACCCTTCCCTAGGCCTGCACAGCACAGTTGAGGAATCTTCTCCTGGAGACAAGTGAGTCCTCCCACAGTTGCGGTCTGAGCCCCTTCCTTACCTTCTGATAGGACGCTTCATGCCCCCCAACTCCATACTGCCACCTCGTCCTGCCTTCAGCAAACTCTTGTTACTTTTATTTATTTGTTCGTCTTTCAGCACAGCAGATCCTAAACTTGCGACTGTACTGTGGATGTTACCCCACAGACTGAGGCTCAGATATTCCCTCATCAAAAACAGTGAGCTCACCTGACCTTAGCTACATTGTGCAAACACCAAGGCATTGTTATATACAACCTTGAGCGTATTTGTTTTAAATTCAAACAAATGTTCCTTTTTGGAGTACTTTTAAGACTTTTCCTTTACCTACTATGACATTCATGTGACTATTCTCCTTCTGCCACATCAAGGCAAATGTATTCCATGCTTTTAAACATTTCCTCACATGCTAAGTGTGCAAAACACATTCAGGCTTGCATTCTATCACTGCAGAACCTCCTGAGGTCGGTTTCACTGCTTCCTGAACTTCCCCCTCTCTGCACTACTCCCTTTCCAGAGGCGGTGATTCTGCGCTACAGAGCCTGGCACCCCATCCCTGCAGGATACTCTCTGCTCCAAAACAGGCCAACTCTCTTGGAATGTCTGCTTGTATCTCTAGCGCTTGGGGCAGCTATAAATTGATAATGGGTGTTAATAACTCATGTCATCTGAAACCCTTCTCATGTCCTAGAATGTATTAAACTTAGAGAA
This sequence comes from Hydrochoerus hydrochaeris, assembly GCA_004027455.1. Taxonomy (NCBI): domain Eukaryota; kingdom Metazoa; phylum Chordata; class Mammalia; order Rodentia; family Hydrochaeridae; genus Hydrochoerus; species Hydrochoerus hydrochaeris. The sequence continues at coordinate 706 of PVLA01005123.1, read as the reverse complement.
ATAATAGCATATCATACTGTGCAAGAGAAAGACTGATCTTGGAATTTTAAGAAAGCATAACCAGTTGGTATAAGAGACATTTCTGACCAAAACACTACTCGGGCATGGCTCCCTTGCAAGAATGCCTTGGGCTGAGAAAGCCTGGCTGTCAACACAGGAAACTGTGTGGCTCAGTACTAAATAGATCATTTCCCAGCACACACAAAGTCCTGGATTCCATCACTAGATGACAAAAACAAGCAACACACACACACACAAAATAATAATTCATTAGCCATTTTCTATGAAAGCAGATGCAAACATCTCCCAATGAAAAAATAAAAGACCGAGTTTTTAAATTATCAACTCTAAGCCCATTCCACAGTAAACTGAAATCCAGAAAGGAAAAACACAAGGAATGACATTTGGCTCTCTGCTAGGTCCTGTCACTGTGGAAGCCATAGAAGGAAAAGAAGACTCAGCACTGGATGGCAGACCATACGCTCTTCGAACTCTCCTGTGTGCTTCATTCATGTCGTTAATTTTCACACCACCACAAACACTTTGCTGTGTCTGGGGGGAACCTTGGATTAATTAATAGACGTTAAGAATCACAATCAAAATTTACACTCACAGGGCCCAGGTGGAGGTGGCTCAGTGGCATAGCTTGGCAAGTGCAAGGTCCTGAGTTAGATTCCCAGCACACACACACACACACATACACACA